>NNCF01126289.1:495677-507570 GCA_002313205.1 Laupala kohalensis
ATATATATATATATATATATATATATGTCTATTTTTCCTTCTCTGGACATTCGACCCTCTTGAGGTTACAATTTATTATGCATTTACTTTCATTTTGAAATATACAAAATTCATATTCTCCAACCATCAACCACTTTATTCTTTGTTTCGTTTTTCCCTCATCCATGATGATAATATTTATTGCGCAGCTGATTTCCTTAAGGCAAGAGTATCCAATGTCCTGACAACCAAATTTATTTGGAAGTAAACTGTGACAACGGGTAATTAACATTTTTTAAAAATTTTATTTAAATTCATAAATCCCTTTTCCTCAGCTTTAAGCTATGACCAGGGTCTTTGTCATATTATTTGCATCTTCATTACAACAATATTATTTTCATATTTTCCTTCTTCTTTGGTTTCTTCCTCATTTTTATGCCTCTTATAAGCTGCTCATAAATACGCCGTTGTAACACTGACGTCCCAATGACAAGGAAGGTACATCTGATACCCATTTGTCCATTTCTATTTTCATTGTGAACGGGTAATTAGTGTTAACACCAGAGTACAAATTTAATGTTCTTTTTTGTATTCTATTTTTGAATGTTACGAAGAGAAGCAGCAATAAAATAGAACCACTATACTTTCTGAATTTATGAACATTAAAAGATGTGGAGAACATAGCATGCGGACGGTGATCACTTAGTTAAATCCACTAAATTAACAAAGGAAGCAATGAAAATTATTCGGTAGATTATATTCATATAATATTATAGGGGAAAATCTGGTATATCCGTGTAAGGAGTACGGGCGAATCACAGTGGTCAAACGATGATGCTTTCCCAACCCCAACCGAAAAACATCATGACCCCCATGTAATGAATTCTTTGATCTTTTCGATGTTGCATGTTGCCATTGGGATTTTTATGCTTTCTCTCTCTCTCGATTTGGAGCTGAATTCAGCTACGTGAACTTTTGAATCGTTATTTGTCTATAACGTTAGATATCGTTCATAAATTACGTAACAGAAAAAATACTAAATTTTAGCACCTCCCACACCTTCTTACCGCTCCTGTAACGATACCACTCATAACTACCCAATAATAACGCAACGCATTTCTCCCCCTAGCTCCCCCTCCACCCCACTCGTTAAGATACATCGTTTCAACTCATTAGGGCGTCTTTTTGCTTAATGGAAAATGTTGAGTCCAATTTTGATATACAGACCTAATTGCTGTGTGCTCTCATATAGCGTTTGAGTACATGGTATCAGTGACAAACATTAAGTTTATAAAGCAATTTCTATAACATTCCCTATAAAAATTAGCTTTACGTACAGTAACTCTAAGGCTAACACAGCCCGAACCCGCAGAAACTAAGCGCACCGTTCCCCAGGGGGAGTAACAATTTACGGAACATTACAAACACCAGAATAAAGAATAAAATATGTTATACAACAATGAAACGAAAAGATATGGATAAAAAAAGCAGAGAACACAAATTATATTAAGAACATTCCCATCTCTCTTCGCAGATTGAACTGATGGAGACAAACAGCGAATGGGAAGTAGTGCGTGTCACCGAGAAACGCAACGTGAAGATGTATGCGTGCTGTGAGGAACCATACATCGACGTCACCTACAACGTTACCATTCGCCGGCGCTCACCCACGTACAGTGCTCTGGTGCTCACTCCAGCCACTGGTAATACTTCCGTCGTTATTTCTCCATAAATATATTTCGAGTGCCTGCTAAAATACTTGGACCCTTAAGTACTATTCACATGATCATTTCTCTTATATTTAACATTTTATCATACAAATAATAATAATAATAAATATATTAATAACAATAATAATAATATGAATGCTAATAATAGTAATCGAAAAATATTTTAGAATTGTGAATGTTAGTAATATACACAATGTAACATAAATTAATAATTTCAGTGAATAATGAACAATAAAAAATAATAGATATTTTATGTTTGTATACAATAATTCACTTCACAAGAATATAACGAAAATATCGTTACGTGGTCATAGGTAATTTGATTATTGATAAATATGTACTTCACGGAAGAAATATGAAAGATATTGTCGTGAACATGAGAACATTGTTCAAGACCCATAATTATTTTTTCTCTCATTCTCACAGTGATAGTCTTGATGACACTGGCGGTGTTCTGGTTGCCGCCCAATGCAGGCGAGAAGCTTCTTCTGAGCTGCACTACAGCCCTCATCATCTGCCTATATTTGCTGTACTTCTCACAACAGCTGCCAGCAATGGCAGGACACACTCCTCTAATAGGTATTTATAAGATGATTACAGACGCCCATTGCACCATAACCAATGAGAAGTCTAAGCATTTTCTTCTTTAGATTGGTTGGGTGGTGAAGTATTTTCTAGGTCATTAGATCGAAGTGTGGTCGGATCATAATCTCCCTCCGCAGAACGAATATAGTAAAAAGGTGGAACATGAATTCGGAAACGTCAATCTTACTCAAACTTACTATGAAATAGCGTAGCTTAAGCATTCTTTTTTTCCATATAATTTATTCTAAAATAAACTAACTCCATGGTAGGGTAAAGGGGAATGTCATTCAGACACAAAAATACACATAATTTCCATTAATGCAACCCCACTTAATTTTCTACCGCGGCTCGGGTATGGACCGGCATTATACCGAAGATGAATGTTACGACCTTAATTGGTTCTACTGATCAGTCTACGTATGTGGACGTATCTAAAAAGCGACCCTTACACGGTGAATATGTATTGTCAATCCAATATACTGATGGTCAGACGGTGTATATTTAGGGATTGTTAATCCGAAAAATATTGATTGACGGTTCCCAAAATCCTTCAATAACATTGAAGCTTCTTCAATAAACATTGAACGTGTGAGGATGGTATTGACAATATTCAGAGCTCAGCAGTTCTCAAGACCGTAGGCCGAACCCTTCCGAAAAAAATAACAGTGCTTTCTATTTAGTAACTCAGATAACTCAGGATCGGTGTTACGTCGCGAAGGTCCGGAACTGCTGGCGACATCTGATGAACGACCTATGTTCCTGATAGAACGATGGACTGCTACTACAACTACTACTACTTTCCGTTCCAGACTCGAATAAGAGCAAGTTAGGGTATGGAAACTTAATACTTGCGCAAATTGGGACTTTTTAAGAATTTTTGTAAGGGTAAATTATGGGAAGGAATACAAAAAGGTTTTTAATTATACTACATACATAGAATTCGAATATCTTTTCACAATTTCAAAACTATTTTATTGCATACTTGTGTTGTGTCCTATGATTCATATTAGTTTTGTTTTATATGTACTCAACCTTGGCACGATTGTGTACTGTATGCCCATCCTGGCCCGGGTTTTTTCTCCGGTTTTCCTTCGGGTAGAGGTTGATTTTTTTACACGGGTTTTCTAGGCTCTGTCTAGGGGCGGCATCTATTGAAATAATGAACCTTGAATTTAGTGTTATTTTAATACTTACAATTTATAAACACTGTTTTTCGAATAATCTAAATTCGATAATGAGTCGTACTTGTGAAATAAATTTTTTGTGTTTAATACAATTTTTTCGATTTTCTATTGATATTATAAGACGCAGTTGACTTTTTATCTTATCTAGTAGTTTGCTGATATTTTCAATTCACCTCTCCCTTAGAGCCCATGATCAGAATTGATGGGATGGTCTCTAGCTTGCTTCCTGAGAGTAAATTAAATTAAATTATTCTCCACGTGGTCATACGCAGTTTGTACTGCTTCTTTGACAATAAATTTATTTATTTATAAAAGGAAAGAAATTCTTTTCTTTTTTCTTCTGAAATTTATTAATTTTGGTCGAAATGTCAGATACGCATAATAATCCTTCTTTGAGGGGTTTCCGGATATTTATTTTCTTCGGTCCAACTTAATTATTCCACATACTCTTTACGCGAGACTCGTCATTGTTTTTCTTATTTGGGCATTACGGCTCGCCGACACCGAGGTCATTAGAGTCCTAACATTTTTCGACAGGTAGGGAAAATGCTTTTACGCAATAGAGAGCCAATATGACTCTCCCCGTGTGTGGGACTCTCCGAATGACTCGACCATACCCACTAAAACCCCTCCTGAATTACCATATATTTAAACATAAAGAAGACAAGAAAAGACGGACAACAGTTGCCTAAAACATTATAAAAACGAAAACATAGGAAAATCTACAAATAAAGTAAGAAGATGTAAATTTATTAAAAAATTCTTCGTTAATTAACAATGAAAATTTAAAGAAATTTTAATCATTGTTGAAACTAGTGCAAACTGAGATATTGAAGGAAAATATATCCGGTGTGAGGAGACTTTTATATTGAAGAATTGACAATATCCATGTTGATTAAATTGATTGTGAGAGGGTCACTTACAGAGCATTGGCTGTAGGATCGGAGGTGTAGTGGGACATTAGATGCGTCATCACATCGCAGATCTACCGTCATTAGCACATAGTTCATCGCTCATCATGCATTCTTACGTTCAGGCTTGAAGTGACGTGTGAACACGTGTCGATTGAGTGAGTCCGGTTTGCTTTTCGAGACCAAGCAGATCAGCGTTGAGTGGATGCACCTGTGATATTCAATTTTTTAAATTCTCCTTCAAGTAGTCATGCACCATCAAAACGGTGGTGAAGAAAGGGGCTATGAGGTTCTAAATCCTACCATAAGAAACACCCACTCTCTATTCAATCCTTCAACCTTTTCCATCCATTCCACTTTCTCTGGATGCTCTTTTGCTCAATAGTTTCTACAGTCTCATTTTGATCTAAAGCGTCCCATTCCATTTCGATTGTTTGAACACATACCAGCCGTTCCCACACGGTCGATCCCACCTTTCAACTCCCTCCATTGATCGTGTCTGCCTTCTCTTTAGGATTGTTATTAAAGCGATTCACTCTTGCGCAGTCCATCATTTCTTTATCCCACACTGGATAATAACAGATACTGCCCGGTTTAGCAAGGGAGTTTTTGTTGCGATACGGGTTGCTTTTCGTTATAATTAAGTAGAGACAAATATAGCACGTTCAAATTCGAAAACCATAATCATGTCTTAATTAGATATTATTAATATAATGTAATATCATGTTAACATAATATTTATCGAAAATACGCAATTCCCCCTCTATTACCCCTTTTAAAACGGAATTTCAAAATATCCTCTCTTAGTGTCTACAATACAAGTGCATTATCCTCTCAAATTTAAAGATCATATTTGTAAATTTTTTCTGTCTACTGATAAATATGTCAGTCAGTCCGGGTCCGGACAAAGCAACATTTTTACTTCTTTTCAGCCATCAGAAATAAAAATATTGAGAATTCTTAATCTAATGATATAGTTCTTACCCAAAAGTATTCTAGTTGCCCGGTGGCTTCTAAAAACATAATTTAGAGATTTTGTGCTTTAGAGATAAATTGATCCAATTTCTCGAGTCACTAAGATGAAAAATCATGTTACTTTTTGCAGATATAGCTAACCAAATCCTCTTTCCTCCAACATGACTATGGTACGCTTCCTCAATGTGTATAGCAAGGGTATAAAAACACTTAAAAATCCACAACAATACACAACCACCCATAAATCAAATTAAATCGAACAAATCTTCCACAATTTAAATATAGTTAAATCAATGGAAGTAACCGTTTTCACGTACGAACCTGTTCCTTATTATGATCAAAACTGGCCTCACCGAGCTTTATCTGTTTTAGCTCCATCGTTGTAATTCGCGCAAAGGGATAATCTGCCGCGAATTATCTCAGAATAAAATCGTGATAAAAAAGTTATCTCAGAAAAAATCGTGATAAAAAATTTATCTCAGAAAAAATCGTGATTTTTATTTGAGTTAGACATCATATAAACGCATTGTCATCGCGTTTTTATATGTGTGCCAAATCAAATCATCTTTGTTTTCAAAAAAGCCGTTACAAACTGCGTATGACCACGTAGAGGACAAGAAACTAATTTACAATTGGAGGGCAATAAACAAATTTCAGCTTAATCGGTTGAGGGAAATTGGTTTCAAATTGAGTAGCAATATTTACTCCAAATATACAAATAGGTGAAGTTAAATTGCACTAAGGGCTTATAGTGGCCCTACATCAGGCGTTCTCAATCCTTTTCAGATTGTGAGCACTGCCTTCATACAATATCAAGTACACGACCATCATAAAAAATAAATACCCTTTTTTCTCTCTTTATTACAAATAAATTATCTATACCTCCTGTAGAAGGAGTCAAAAAGGATGACGTGACGCCCTAAACAAAAGCAGCGCACAAAACATCAATTATGCTAAGACGTAATATCTACCAACTCGTCAATAGCAAGAGAAAAATAACAAAATTTTTAAAAAATTATCTTTAATTTGAGCTGCATTGCAATCAAAACCTAGCAACCGTGTCGTAACAAAGAGGCACATTTTTTGCAACATCAATCTGAACCTTTCTATACGTTTCAGATATCTCTCCGCCAAGATTAATTACTGCCTAAACCATACACTCCTGCACTATCTCCACACCAGAAAATGGCATTCCTTACTTAGCAAGTGTTTTAAAACACTGCAACAAAAACTTCAGTTCTAGGCTATGTTATTGCTAGGCTAGATACGTTAAAAGAACTTTCGCGACTGATAACCCTTGAAAAAAGCACTATGATTTATTTACAATTATTTTGACTCGTGATTTTAGAAGAACAACTCATAGATGCTTGGAATCGGGAGCACTTTTCCCTCGCACGAGGAAAGCACATAATAACATTAAAAGATCGCCATGGTGCTCGCAAGCCCCAGGTTGAAAACGCCTGGTCAACACGAAGAAGACATTTTAAACAATGTGATACTGAACAATAATTAACCGGAGAAATAAAAATTGTTGAAGCAATTTCTCCACCCCATGTTATATGATTGGAAATGTTCCTGATACGAAAGAAGGAACCAAAAAGGAAGACGTAACGCCTTAAACAAAAGTACACAATAAATGTAGAATTGAACAACGTTAAAGAAAGTAAGAAAAGTGGATAAGACAAATATAGATCTACGAAATACGTACACTGTGGACGTGATGATTCCAGAAATCTGTGGAACTACAAGATATAATGATCTGAGATAAATAAATATATTGTAATTAGGTAAATAAATCGGTTAATACTGAATTTTATTTTAATTCTTAGTATTATGAAAGCTAATTTTTATTTTAATTATCGTATTTATAATAAAAGCATTTGATATTTCAGCACATCTAGAAATTTGTTTTGAATCGTAGAAGCAACGCTACTCATGAAATGAAGCAAAATCTCACGTCGAGAATTCAAGCACTTGGCATGTTAATTTAAAGTATTGCAGTATTTGTAAATGGGAAACCTAGCGTGCTATTGAAGCTTATCTACATGGAGCGATAGGAGTTAGGAGTCGGGTGGTAGGTCATTGTTAGTAAGTGGGCCGCTTAGTTGGGTTTACCAACTTGGTCCACGTTGAGGGGTTATTAGAAGTGTATAGTTATTGATACTAGGAAGAGCTGGATAGAGGAAGGAAGGTTTGCTTTTCAGTAGTCACAGCTATACGAACTGGGACATTAATGTGAAAAGCTACAAATTTTCTGGCCCCATCGGGAATCGAACCCGGGATGACTTGGTGAGAAGCGACAACACTACCACCTTCGCCAGATTTAAAAACAAACACGTGTTCATTTCAAAAGCAATAGGTTTTCAGCGTTTTAACTTCGTGTTTTTCTTATTTTTTAAAATTGGAATTTAGAGTAAAGAGAAATAAAAACATACGTCATATGTCATTATTAAATAAATTAACATTTAGTTGAGACTATTCGTTTGTTGGCGATGTTGATATATTTGCGTTCAGTGTTTTTACAACGTAACCTAACTACATATTACGTGCCATAAGACGTTACAGAACCATTTGACGGTTCCTACAGGAAAAATATATTATGTGGCGTAAATATTATCCCTCTCAGATGCAAATTTTCATATGTTTTTGTTCATTAAGGCAAAAATGCAAAAGGTGATGTTGCATAAGGAATATTTTCTCTTACTTCTTCATATTCAATAAACAATAAATATGACTTAGGTTTTCATTTATCTTCTCTACCCAGCCCACTCTACCTGCACTATAGTAATGTCATAATAAACTATCGCGAGTTCGACTAACTATAGAATTCTTGACTATTTGACTGATATAACTTTTAATGTTCAGTTAACTCTCAACGGTTAACTGTAACTTCCGTTATTTTCCAACAGCAAAGTAATGATTTAACGATTAACGAAGTTAACTTTTGGAGGAACGGTTAACCGAGTTAAATTTCAGATTAACCTCTATTTGTCACATTGTTGTAACACATTTATTACTAACACCAAAGTACTTTCATGCATGCTGAGAACGTTTCTTATTCTATTGAATAGCTTTTATTAACTTCACGTTTTACTATGTTTGTATGTCAAAAAATCTTGTAATTCGATTTACCCCATTTTGAAATTTTCAATCGAGCTTAAATTGTGGTTTGTACGACAATAGATAACTTTACGAAAATTTTTCCATTTTACGAAAATGTATCCCTTAGGGGGTGAAATGGGGGTATGTGTGATGTATGTATATCTCACCATAACTCTCTTACACATAGAGCAATTTCAACCAATATTGATACACATATGACTGACTATCTCACTATAAGAATACTACGGGGATAAGACATTCCTGTCTCCCGAGGGACGGGGAGGAAAGGGGTTGACATATACAAATAATGGAAAAAGCTATGTTAGATTGGAAAAGTTTTCGGAGCCGATGAGATGGATAAGGACGCCTGCAATGCTGCGACAGTTCACTATCATTCCACATGGAGGTAATATACCCCTAGCACTCCTCGGGAAGGGGTGAGGATAGGGTGGTAGGTAAAAATAATAAAAAATGACCCATTTTGGAGTTGATTATATCATTTTTGATCCCCGATTAAAATAAGAATGGTACTCTCAATGCCACTTAAGCCCTCGAACTCCTCACACGAGGAAAAGTATCCTTTTGATGGGGGGAAGACGGAGTTATTCAAACTATAACTTCACAACTAAATCGCGATGAAAATGAAAATTGAATTACTCAGGATAAGGGTTCGTTCAAAACTAAAAATTTGAAAACAAGTTAATAGTTTAAAAACTAAAAACACTCTTCTATTAGTAATGCACTAAAAAGTAAAAAATAAATTTCTTTTTAAGTTTATTACGATTGTGAAAAAATCACATTGTAGGATGGTTAGCTCATACCTCAAAATTAAGTATAATTCGTTTATTGCATAAATAAAAGCAAGGAGCTCTATAACCTCTAATACGACAGGCATGTTAGAAAGCACCCCATGCTCAATATGCAAAGAACGAATTTACTTAATTTCGAGTTATGACCAAACAATCGTACATTGGGATTTTTTATCAATCGTAAAAAGCTTATAAAGAAATTTATTTGTACTTTTTAGTGCATTACTAATAAAAGCGTATTTTTGTCTTTTAAAATATTGATTAATTTTTTGATAATACTTCATTTTTATCTGTTCTCAACCTTTGCACGGCTGTTTACATTATCTCTGTACCTCTTATCCATACCAGAGTGTTTCTCCGGTTCTCATTGGGGTAGAAGAGAATTTATAAATAGACCAGTTAGACTCGGGCCTAGGGGTAGGGCCAGGTACTATTGTTAGCTATTACTATTGGGTGAATTTTGAGTGATCGTAATAGTTACGATTTGTTAGCAATGTTTTCGCGATACTTTAAAGGAATGATAGCTGTACGTGTTTGTTAACTAACTGCTTTTTATGATCTATTGAAAATAAAAATTGTAAATATTATGTATTTATGTGCATGTAACGTGAAGGTTTTGTCTTCAAGATGCAGAAATGTTCAATCTAGCACTTACTTTCAGCTGTTTGGTATTCTTCCTTTTGAATTTTTTTATATAAGTGCTATTTCAAAAACAAAAAATCCGAATATAAATAATCCTTTTTTATTAAAATAAGTTGTGTATGTTAATGAAAATTAATGACATTCTAATACGTATTAATCGTTCATTGGCATATGTGCGATACATTTTACGGAAAGCTTTGGATCAGTAGACTAATGTATAAACTGCCATCTCCCCTTTTCAAAAATATATTTCTGCGTATGTCACTGATAGAACAATGCATGATCACAATTTGAATTTATAATTTTACCCATGCACAATATTCCATTATTTGATTTTGTTTTCTGTGCTTTGTAGTGCTGTTCTACAGCTCCAGCCTGTACCTAGTGTGTCTGTCGATGCTAGTGGCAGTGGTGGTGCTGAACCTGGCCCGGCCATTGAGCTCTGCGCCGCCGCCCTGGGTGATTCGTTCCTTGCTGCATGGTCTGCCCGGTCGCTTGCTCGGCCTCGGCAGCATCACGCCTCCAAGGCCACAGGTGCGAAACGCTTCTCTCATTTCGTGCGGATAAACGAACTTATCATCCACCATTACGAGAATTTGATTTCGCGAAATGATAATTTTGTTTCCCTGGCGATCAAGAGAGGTAATCATAGAGAAGGAATTTATTCCAGACAACTTTCAAGCAGTGATGCAGGAAAGCATGAGGTGCTGATAAGGCGAGTAGGAAAGTCATTTTAAAAAATTATTCCCGAAAACATTTTACTCTACACACCGCTCATTTAACCACAGCTCGATCGCAAAAATATCTAGTTTACAAATATAGTGAAATTTAAAAACCAGTTGAAAATAAAATCTTTGGTGAATTCTCATACTCTACATGAAGGTCAGTTCTTCAATCACACAAATTTGTTTGTATACTTCATTCTGTTAATTACTGTCCTATATTTAGCTTTTCGAAAATTCTGGTTTCCTAGAATTTGTTTAAAATGATATATTCCGTGGTTCCTTAATTTTATTTTGAACTCGTAAAAAACAATAAACTACATTTATTTGCTAATCATACAGCTACCCTGCAAATAAAGCATGAACATTTTGTGTCAGACACATTTGGAGAAAAATGTAGACACCTAGAAATAGTTTGAGAGTTATTTACAGACACATTTCTTTCAATCTGAAAACTCATTTTCTGGATACGAACACAAGCTTATAAAAACCAATAGGAAAACATCAGAATGGCATTTTCTTCAAAATGATAATAGCATTGATTCGCAATATTTAGCTATGACTGAAAATCATTCTAACTTTTCAAAAAATGCAAAGATTATTACATCGAAAAATTTGAGGACGAATAAAGTGGCTTTCATTTTTGTTAAAGATCCACGGTTTAAAGTGAAATATTTAAAATGAAACAAAGAAATAGTCCATAATAGACATGGATATTAAAGAACTTCATCTTTCCATAATTTGAAACATTCGTTTATGATTATAATTTAATCACTATTCCTCACGCGTCAAAGTAAACTTGCTTAATAGTACACAGGGTCAACGTTAACTGACTTAAAATCCTCTCAACGTCTTCAAGATTACCATTATTAGGTCCTAATTAAGTTTGTTTTAAATTTTCTCTCCTGAGAACATGCTTTAGCGGACTTGGTTCTTAGTGGTTTTAAACCCTCTGTTCGTAGTTTTAAACCTATGATTTACGTTGTAGTTTACAATGATTTAAGTTGTAGGTAAAAGTATCAGAGGCACCCGATATTTTTCGGGAGTATTGTATTCAATTATTAAATCAAACTCTGATCCTTATAACTTTCAGAAACAAAGTTGTCTTTCAGAAACAAAGCCACTTACTTGCGGAGTACCCCAAGGATCAATTCTCGGCCCTATACTCTTTTTATTGTATGTGAACGACATGTCATCATCCACATCAGATTGCAAAATGGTTCTTTTTGCTGATGACACTAATTTACTATGTAA
>NNCF01126289.1:508249-541554 GCA_002313205.1 Laupala kohalensis
GTATTATAACTCGCAGCTAACTTTTTATCTTATCTAGGAATTTTTGCTGAATTTTTTGAATCCGCCTCTGCCTTAGGGCCCTTGATCGGAATTGATGGGATGGTCCCTTGCTTGCTTCCGGAGAGTAAATTAGTTTTTTTTTCCTCCACGTGGTCATACGCAGTGTGTACTGTTTTTTGACAATAAATTTATTATTATTATTATTATTATTATTATTATACAATAATTTTGAAACTGAGCTAAAATTTAACAAATCATGTTGCGAAAAATGAAACGTATAATAATTATTTATATTTTTCGTAGAAGTTATGCAGTCAATAGTATGGCATTTAATACAGTAATTGAGAATATAATGTTAGTGTAAACGAAATAATCTTTCAAGTATGTATTTTGTACATTCTGTCTTATACCTATATCTTAAAATTTATCCAGGCACCGCAGTACATTACGATTTTAATATTCTTAAGAGACGTTAAGAATTTTCAATACCTCAGAAGCGTATAAATGGAGTAAATGTAAATCATAATTTATTTTGAACACTTCTAATTATATTGTGCTGTGAAAAAATATTAATAATAGTTTGGTATGTATTCTCTCAATGAGAATTCACGTTTCACACGATTTTTGTTTAACCTAGTATATATTATATAGCTTAATATATAAAGAGACGTTTTGAACTTGCTTATGTTTCTCGGGTTCTAATTTATTTATTTATTTATGTAGACCGTATTTATAATAAAATTATGGTGGTTGCTTTTCTTATCTAAATTAAAAACATTTTGCTTTTTTCATTATTCATTCAGAAGTAGGGAGTGACTGGCAAAAGTGTCAACTGCGATCCCTCACATATGTTGCTAACAAAAACCTTATAATTTTCAAATGTTAGGACAAAGATAGAAAAGGTCTGAGAGCGAAAGAAAATGAAGAATGATAGTTTTAAAGAAGGGGACTGCGTATCGCTAGAGGCGGAAGACGGCATCCGTAGATATGAATGGCGCCATGCGCCCTCAACATCTTCCGGAAGAGAATAGTTCAATTCTCTTGCTCCCGTCTACATGTGTTGCAAATACGATCTAAATACGCTGTAGGCGGAAAGAGATTGATTTGTCCATAAAAATATTGGATGCTGTGTAATTTGAGTAATTAATGGAAGTTTTGTGAAATAATCTATTTTTAGAAAATAATCCTTTACCGTTTAAGTAAATACTTTTCTTTGAATTTGAGGTTATAACACTTCGTTATCTCAATATAATTTGGTTTGCACGTAGAAACGTTCGAAGAATAATGTAAACTTCACCACTTCGCAAAATCTCTCATTAATTAACATAAACAATACTTTCTTTGGGTACGAGGTAGATGTTTGAACAAGCATCGATGAATTACATTTTGTCTAGAATCGATTCTTTTAGTTTCTTACGAAATAAAATTCTTTTGAGTAAGTTTCAAAAAATTCAATCGCAGAATCACGCGTCAAGTCCTAATATAAGGTGTAAGGAAAAATCAAAGTTTTAGCGAGAAATAATTTTCAACTTCTGATATTCCCAAATCGAGGTATTTGATAGGTGGTAAAGAACTAAACATTGCAGTCTTACGACGGAATTACAGCATGAAAGCCACTGCCCCGGACACTCATGTCATACAAGTCCGTGAGTCATACGATCTTGACTAGCCGGTTTGGCGAGGTAGTTGACTTCAACAACAGTTAAAAGTCCAAGGGAGCACTGAATGTAATATTTCCATTGCAATGAAGAATCTTTACAAGGAGCAGCTGAAAATAAATATGAATTTTCGGTCCGAACAAGATTCAAGTTGTCAAGTCAAAAATATTGGAAAGTTGAGAACAAGTTGATTTTATACGACCATAATTTATATTCAAATAAAAAAATTCATTTTCGTTAAGTATTTAGGAGAGTGGCCCATCGGTATATATCAATACAATTGTATGTTCCCGTAAATACTTATTATTCTAAGATCATAATTTAACTATTATTTCAAGTTCGCCCTATTTCTTGGGTAAGGTATTTAGTGATGAAAGTGGTATTGTAAAAATTTCCTCGTTTGTATAATATGATACATATTCCAGGAAAATATTGTTTCGTTTTTGTAATTTGTAGGAGGGATGGCAGAAGAGCAGACCTTTTGGAGTAAGCCTCTTCCACTTATAAAACTTAATATTAACTTAACTAACCAAAGAATGCTAAAATGAAATCAAATGACTTAGATAATGAATGATAAGATTAAAACTGCATGCGTCCAGCGAACTTAAGGAACAATCATACGATAAAATATAACTGACACGCATTACACAACACAATATGTTTACCATATTATATTACAATCCACGTTCACTTGCATCTACTCAACAAGGAAGCCTTCATTTAATGAAATTATAACCAGAGTTCTTTTGACTTAACAACAATCCTTCTCCGAGATCAAGGAATCAATTTTTTCAGTAGTAAAGAACCTAATTTTAAATCAATGAAAGTTACCTCGATGTGGCTCTCGTTTTATATTGAAACTAATAATTTAAGTTGCAGATTGCATCTGTATCCAACCTATAAAGTAGCCGTTCTGGAAATAGGTAATAATTAATAGTGTTAGGAAAAGCATTTTGTGATTATAAACGAAGGCTTCCGCAGCAGGAGTCAGTATGAACTTGTTTGTCCGGGACAAACCGCGTCTTAGTGGATAAAAGGTAGATTTCTAGCACTCTTAGGTCATCGCATCAATGTAAGTCAAAAAGGCCAAAGGTAAATGGTCAATTTATTTCTCAACACCCAGGAAAATATTACTAATTAATCGTAACTATTAAACTCACTGATCGAGATAAATAATCACAATAAAACTAACGGCTCTACTGCTAGGTTATTCCATAGAAAACGGCCCAAAAAAATTAAGTGGTCACTTGACAAATTTTTTTTAGTTCACATTTTCCCTGTTCCTTTCCTTTCAAAACTGATTTTTTTTAAATTGATGTCAAACCGTTCTCGTGTGGCGGCCGTTTTTGATCTCCCGCGCGCTCGTGTTTTCGCATTTGTTAGCATTTACATTGCCAAACCTACCTCATGAACTATTTATCTCATAAAGCTCTAACAAAACCATTGCAAAGATCACATTTCATTTAATAAATTTAGCTGAGTGTACATTAAGCCTATTTTTCTTACTTCTATGAGAAAAGTTCATCTTAACTTGGATATCAAATCGGACAAAATTTCACTTTGTACGAATTTTTACTAAAAAAATGAGTGACTCATACAGTTTTGTATTTCTGTGGGTGTAGATAAATATTAGTAGCATTGCCAAAATAATAACATCGTTCATACTTTTGTCCTTTATTTTTTATGAATTTTTGAAAAATTATTTTATCTTTTTTTCAAATATTGTCACGTTTAGGCCTAAATATCTGCGACGGAACTGACGATAAAATTCTGAAAATGGCACAATTTGCAGTGTTTTGTATGAGATTTATAAAACGCAGAGCATAATCCTGTACATTGTCATAGAAAAAGCTTACAGCACCTCAAATTTGAAGAAAAACACAACTCAAAGGAATAACGATTTCTCATACTTCACGGCTGTATGGCTTTGATTTCGTTATTTCCATGGTAGTTTATGCTCAGAATGAAGCTGTTTGAGTTGATAAACGATTGTATTACATTACATGTCTTACATTTTTTACATTAAAAAATATTTTAAATGTCTTATTTACGTCTTGATATTTATTACTGAGAAAGAATCCGGTACCGAAACGAACGGTTATTTAAAGTGGACAGCAATTAGTTACAGACCAGAGATACATGCAAATTAACCATAAATTATAAAAATAAAAAATTTACACAATACTAGTTATTTAATTTCTTCCGGTTTTTTTAAATGTTGATAATTTAAACGCTTTTTTAGAATTAATCTAACAATTACCTGCTTGACTCAAAGGAAATAGGGTAAGTGTTTTGGTGATCGACATAATTAGCTTAAATACATATTTTAATTTGTTGATTTATGGAAATTGTGTCTACAGTTTTTCTCTTTCCGTTCGAATCTTCTTCTGCCCCCATGTTAATTTCTTTAAAGAATTATCGAGCTCGGAATGGGACCACTACATTTTCCTTAAATTATTTTTTGTACCAATAGTCAGTATCAAAAATTCTATGAGCCATTAGTCGACAAGAATGTTCGGGAACCCCAGACAGCGATAGACATATAATAATTCTGTTTATTTTAACGTAAATGAGTTAAAATGTACATATTGATGCACGATTTAGACTTGGTCAATGTTAACTGCATAAGTTAACGAAATTACAATAATTGAATATAAACAATTACTAATATTTCAACAAATAGCCTTTTTGTATTCATGTGTGAATAACGCAATATAACCTGTTCATCATTATATAATCGGATTAACAAAACGAAATTGATCTTAATAGTATTTTATCTTTTGGATAGGACTAATTTGACGTACACCTCTTGCTCTTCATCTGAGAGCTTTCAGACGAAGACAATGTTTGCAATAAACAAATCGCATCTTCATGGATGCTATATCCAAAGGCAAATTTGACCTAAACAATACTCAGTGTAGTACAATGAGAAAAATTGTCAGAGCAAGTCCGGTTGCTCTCAGTGCGTGGATAGTGCGCCTCGATAAACAAATGGAACAACCATATTCCCGCATTGGTGCAATTTCTCTGTCAAATGGAACAACATTTTTGCACTCGGGGTGACCAGAGCACACTCAGAGCGGCACGTGGAAAACGCCATAAGGTCCATTATACTTCATATATTTCAATATGAGAACAGATATATCTGGTCGTATTTCCTCATTAATAGGATGTGCGTGAGAATCGTATCATTCCGGGGGATCTCTATTTCTTTCTGGGGCATTGCTATTCTCTTTTACTACCATCAATTCTATGAAGTGCTCTTTCCATAATTTGAGCAGACAGTTTTAGTAGATCTACATTCTCATCCTTGACAAATTTAAGGTTTTAGTTCATATTTTATAAAACACCATTAGAGTTTCTTTTACATTTTGCTCCAATTAATTGCAAATGTCTCTCACTATTTTTCTTTCGTTAACTAAACTCTCTCTCTCTCTTTTGTAAGATCAATTTGGATTTTATATGTTTCAAAATCCTCTACTATGAATAGATACATTTCTCCTCCACCATGGTATTTTGGTGTTAACAGCTTCCTTTATTTATTCAGTCCGCCAAAATGTTTTCTGTTTGTGTCCACCAATTTCTATTCTTTCTGGCTCAAATTTTTGGCAGCAGTGATACTCTAAATATTCGAAATTTTTCATCAATGTATTTAATTTGTTTCAGCTTGCATTTCATCAACATTTCTTATGCGGTGGTTGGCTTTCTTGCGTATTTCTAGTTGTTTCTCTTCATGATTATATCTATAATTAACAGTATATGGTCACTTCCTATTTCAGGGAATCGCCCATGCATCTCGTACAACCTTAAAATATTATTTTCTTTGGATGATTCAATTTGACATATTGATGTGTACCTCTGTGAATAAATGTATTGGCGATAAATAGGTTTCAGCAGTGCGTAGCTAAAGGAGTCTTTTCCCCATTACTGTTTGATGTCTTTTCTTCCTGATGCTTCCCTATTTTATTAGCACATTTCCTTATTTCTTTACCCACGCTCCAATCGATATTGCCTAATATACAATCTTCTTCAACAACCTGAATGGTATTCTGCAGTTTTTTAAAATTATTTTTTGTTATCCTTCATATCACCATCAAATGAAACATAGACAATTGTTACTCTCACTTAAATAAATTTATTGTCAAAAAACAGTACAGACTGCGTATGACCACGTGGAGGACAATAAACTAATTTACTCTCCGGAAGCAAGCAAGGGACCATCCCATCAATTCCGATCAAGGGCCCTAAGGCAGAGGCGGATTCAAAAATTTCAGCAAAAGTTCCTAGATAAGATAAAAAGTTAGCTGCGAGTTATAATACTAATAGAATGTCAATATGTGTGTAATTTTAAGCAAAAAATTACGTGTACAAGTTATTATCGAACTATAGATTATTTTGAGTATAGTGTTTAAAAATCATAAGAATTGAAATAACACTAAATTCACGATGTATTGTTACAATAAACACGCCCCTAGACAAAGCCTAGAGAACCTGTATAATAAATCCGCCTCTACCAGAAGGAAAAACGGAGAAAAACCCGGACCAGGATGGGTATGTATGCAACGTCAACAGTCATGTGAAAATTGCGACGGATCGGGACTCGAGGTCCCGGGTTCGAGTCTCGGTCCGTCGCAATTTGTACCTGACTGTTGACGTTGCAAACATTCCTTCACGAGTAGGTACTCGGAAGTTGTGAGTTAAAAACTCACTTATGTATGTTCTTCCAGTATTATTCTATCATTCTTCATTGATACATAAATCATCGACTATTGTTTTTAAATATCTAAATAAATTTATGATTATAAAAGGAATTACAAACAGCGTATACCACGGGGATGACAGTAAACAAAATTACTTTCCGATAACTAGTAAGGGATCATTTCAACAGTTCCTATTAAGGATCCAAATGCAGTAGCGGATGTAACATTTTAGTGTTCGTTTATATCATTTAAAATTCTTACATTCCATGTTCCGTAATACCATTTAATCTCGCATATTCATTGTAAAGCGGTGTCCCATTGATACCTATTAAGTAATTTGGTAGTGAGGGAGCTTTCATGTCAAGGAGTTAGTATACAATAACCAATCAATAATGGAAGACAGGCAGTCTTCCAAGAATTTGAAAAGCAAAATGGTGTTAACTCAAGTGTTATTGCCACCGTAATTTAGGGAGATTGGAACATTTAGACAAATATATATTACTTATTTGTTTTGGTTGATCTAGTAAGTTGAATTTTCGCTTTTTTAAAACTTAAACAAACTACACAACCATGATGAGTCATATTAAATACATTGATAAGGGTTACTGTTAGAATTGAAGCTCCTGTCTGCAGAAGTGTCACTTTCTCCCTATTCCATTACACCACTGCGCTATTAATTATTTTAATCGTATGAATTTCGAATTACAGGTGATGGGTCTGTAAGTCGTAACTATAGCGCAGAGGTGTCAAGAGAAGGAGCACGCGAAGGAATATGCAATCCACCGCGTGCTCAAATTTCTAAATCATGATAACGGCTTCTGTTATAGGATAGAGAGCGTTTCACAAACTCCTTTTCTTGTCTCTGCGACCACGCGTCCCCTCGACCCCAAATCCTAGTTAACTAATAATATATGCGTATGTATTATATATTAAGTTCTAGAAAAGCAGGTAACTGGAAGATGTACATTCGACAACGTTGACAACGCACACTAAATCGATAGTATTCAGCGTCAAAGGGATCGTGATGTTATCTGGAAGGGACAAGAAAGTTGATAATTGAACGTGTGTACAGCGATTTTGCATGATGCACGATGTTGCACCTTGAACCAACACACAAATCCACTCTCTCTCTCGCGAACTCGTTCGAATGCCCATAGTTGCTTTTAAAACTGTCCCCAGCCATCTTCACCAGTGCACAAGTGCTGGTTGACAGCGCTGCTGCAAAACAACGTTGTCTGAAGGGGTAGTGCCCGACGTAGACGGGCGAGATCCGAACTCTCTCGCAAAGACACCGTTTCCGCGCACGGATTTCCTACCACTGGTGCCTGCCCATTGTAATCATGCGAGTGATAACTTTTTTCAATTGATTTAAATTGTATTCTATTTATTACAATTTCTTATAATCACACAATTAATTTAACCTCCATCGTTGTCTCGTCATTCCGGGATACGTGTGGACATTTACTCATGTTTTTCCTTTCTCACCCATTCTTTCCGTCCTGGAGCCGCACCCTTCCACCAATCGCATCAACCGAATGTCCTGAAGATATCACGTAACATTCCGACTTCATTCACGTACTGTTCAAGCAACTCGCAAGCTTTTCTATCCTCCAGTAACTTTGTTTTAAGTCGAAAATTTTCTATTTGTATCTTCTGTAACTCTCCCAAATAACCTCTCTCTTTCTTTTCCAATGACAATGAGAAGGCTATTGCTGAGTTAACGTCTGACATTCATATGTACAGGGTGGTTTGCTTGGCGCAGCAGCTGAAGAACTTCGGGAGCACGCGTCCGGCGGTGGGTCTGCCTTCGAAGACGACACGTCTGGAGCATGTGTGTCGCGCGGTGCTGCCGTTGCTCACGATTGGCTGTTGCTCGCCACAGCCGTCGACCGGATCGTCTTCCTCGCCTACTGTCTTCTGTTCGGCGTGTTGGCTGCCGTCTACGCCGTCTGACCCTCCGCTTTGCGCCACGAGGCGCTGCTAACATTTGTGAGAAACCCAATCAGGGGTTATTTCAAGGTGGAGGACGAAAAGAGTTCCGTTATACGTCTGAGATGCCTTCCAAATATTTACATTTCATTGTGATGTGGACAGTGAAAGCACACAAAAATTCATCAAAAATCGCATTTTGTAGTTTTCGCTTTCAGTAATGGTTTACATATCTACCGTAATTCAAATTAATTGCATCTGTTCATTGTGGCTTAAAGGAAGTTTAGATACCCAAATACTAAAGAATAGTTGAGCAGAAAGGAGTACGATCTATTTAATCTTTGTTAAAATTAGACTTTCACATATTTAAGTTCCTTTTTTTTGCGTCTTTTTTAGGAAGTACAAAGAAATCCATTTGTAATAAACTTGATTGAGTGCCACAAAAAGACATTGCAGTATTGGTTATTAATTACAATGAAAGAGTATATAAAGTCCTATAAATTATGTGCCAAAGAACTTAAAATAACTTTTTACGCAAAGTTTCATTGTTTTGTTCCAATGAATATTTCTAGTGTTAATTACTACTTTCGGTTCTTTTTATTTCTCACGCGTGAAACAAAATGTATAAAGCCTACTTTCAAATAAGCAGTTCAGAGAGGCACTCATATACACCCAGCTATTCATACATATGTTAAATGGTGTCTACGTCTAAATAAAAACTGAATCTGTTTACTCAACACAGCTGTTCCTCGCATCACAGATTTTACTTTCTATCTATGCCACTAGGAGCTCCAAAGGAAGAATGAAAGTGTTTTAGGTTTTAATCACTCATAAACACACCCAGGTGGTGTTAACATCAATTTGTAATATTTTATAATACATGCCGATGATAGATTTAAGTTAATAGACCTTTTCAAGTAAATATTGCGAGAGTCATTGGCAATTTATTTTCATACATGAAGCAGTTTTAGGTTCCACATTTATTTTTGAAGTAGGACGATATAGGTGGGTCATAATCAATGGATAGGTTACGAGATAGACATAATGTTATTGGTTTCTATTCTTTTACACGGAATGTGGCATCCTTAACAATATGTAAGATACTATTGTCTTCCCATTGATTTTCAAGGTTCGAGCAACATCTCGTTTATGTGTTTGTTACTTATGTGTAATAAAAATATCTTTATAAATCTTTAGTATCTCTTGATTTTTCTCGCGTCGTTTGTTTCAATCCAATGAACGAATGTTCACTTTGTGAGATATGCGCTATGTGCGACTATCTCTGATTAAGAATTTCAGAAAGTTCAGATCAAATTTTATCTGAAGTTCCCAAAGATTTTGTCTTCAAGGCTTCATTTGGGAAAAACTCGATTTCTACGCCTGGACACAAGAAACATGCAATCATTCTGGAGGTTTCGGCATGAGTAAAAATCTTATTATTTCACTTAGAATCGAAACTGGTCTTTCTTACAGTCTCTCCGCAATTTGCAACAGAAAGGAGCTCTCTGAATATTCCTTCAGGTATCCTAAGATGGGATGGAATAATCCACTAGTTAAAAATTATAATTTTTGACGAAAACCTTGTAGCACTCATACTGGTAAATGTATGTCTTATCATGATAGTCCGACCGTGAACCACTTCCTTTTATCTCCACATTCAAAATTACTCCTAATTTCTGAAAACGATAAGCAAAGTAATACTTTGATACCGCATGCTTCACAACGTGAGAACGTGGTTTGAATCACATGCTTGTCCCCGGTATCAGGAGAGATTTTCAACTAGTATTCTTTAGCTATTCCAGACTAATGTCAATCTTTTGTAGTCTTCGTCTAATATATACATATGTTACTATCGTAATCTGCTCTTCGCGAAACTTTCAGCATGTTCGGAGCTAGATGTAATCAACCTACCAAGTGCAATTATGCAAACCCTATTTCCTAGTTCTAATTGTTAAAAATTAGCCACTAGTCATACATGTTAGTGACAGACCGAAGTCTGCCGAAGATGATAAAAAATAGCTATCATTAAGATGTGTGTTTATTATTAATTTTTCATGTCTTTTTTACGATGTGGTAAGGTTCAGGCCATCAGGCCTGCTCTACCATTGTGATCAGATTTGGGTGAAGGAAGAATATAGGAAGGAGAGATAAAAGGTTACAAGGAAATTTAAGGTAAATTATGTGGGATTAAAGGTTTATTTTATTGTGGTTTATGCCAGATCATTCGATTTTTGAGAAAACAGGGTTAAAAAGTAACTATTACTATTGTCTCTAAGAAACAAAGATGTCGAATTTCTTCTCGCACAATTATAGACTGAACTGATCGATACAATCATTGTTTTTGATCGTTCAGCTTAATCGCGGTGGAGAGGAGGGAATGACCGATCCCCAAATTCCTTGGGGAAAATGTTTATTTCATATATGCCACCTAAAACTAGGTGAAATAGAAAAAAATCATACAACCCTCATTATCTTATGATCTAAGATATTCCTTCAATTTACTGAATTATTCAAAATATTACTTAGGAAATGCGCATAAAGCGGTATCCGTCGCGGTTAACAGATGTGTACAGTCATAACAAGATTTCGACGAGTATTTCGAAAGGTAGCCAAGGTGCTAGAAGTAGTTTAAATTTTGTCTCCTTTCACAGTGCTTTTTTGCTGTCCATAATTTATGCCCCCCTCCACCCACCCACACATTCTGTATTTTCAATCGCCACCACTGGTTCTTTGACGATAACTGACTTCTTTGAGATATTTTCGCTTTACGCGTTCTTACCTCGCGGTGTCACCAAAGTAACAATGGCGCTTTCAAATCTGGTGCTAAAATAAATGTGCGGGAATGTCAGAATATGACCAAGAATTTACAGATTCATTGCAAAGCATTTCATTATAACAACCTAATTCGAGAAGTAGGTATAGTGATTGTGAACTTGAAGTGCTGATAATTAAGAAAGATAATAGAAGAAGATTACAGAATCTGGGAAATCCAAACCCTGGTACATAAAAGGGTTTCATTTACGTATGTACATGAATTTAAAAAAAGATATAAATAGTCTTATAAATTAATTTTGTCATATGTTTTATATTTTGTAGAATTTACATTTTCGCTTTTCTTTTTTAAAGTTTTAGACTGTTAGGGTGTCTTCTGGTATTTCACTCTTTCACTGCTTAACTTTTGTATGATTCCACTTGGGAAAAAGTTATTCTGGGATTCAAGGGTGCTAATCCCTAAAGTGCACAGAGGTTTGTTTCCCACAGAACCATTAAGTGAGCATTTCCACAGATGTATGAGCCAGAGTGAAACGAAGAGAGTGAACATTGATTTCACTATCAGCGGCATGGATCATATTTTGAAACGAAAAGATACAGGATAATGAATTCAAACGTCCCCATTCATAATCTTTACTTGGTTCTTAAAACAAGAATATTTTTTATCTGTGACACTGATTTTTAAGATATGTCTTTCATCATGTCATTAACAAAGCAGTTTCAAATAACGTTTTCTAGTACTCGATAAGAGGTAAGAGATACTCATCTCAACAGTTCTTTGAGTTGGCGCGTGTCAGTTTATCTGAAAAGATAAATAAATCACATCACGCGCGAGAGAGATACTTAATCGAAGCGAAGACTATTTTGTATGACACGTTTTTGAGGTCATTCGACTGTGTACTTTTGAGCATAGTTTGCGAATCTGGTGTGATCGGGTATCCAAATAATGCAGCAAAAGGTGTACATAAGCTCAAAAGTTTAGGACACAAGTTGTTTAAAAATTCGCAAAGATTATTATTATTATTATTATTATTATTATTATTGGGGTTTTAGGGCTTGCTAACAACTAGGTTATAAGAGCCCTGAATAAGCAAGGAAAGATTTGAGAATTAGTTATGAATAAACGATTGTAATTTTCAAATTTACAAACAACCACGGTATCTTTAAGAAAGCTGATGTGTAAATACCAATACTATTCATGACATCTTAATTAATTGTGAGAACCATACGAGTTATTTGGAACATATAAATAAGAAATACCGAGAAATAGTTTTTTGAACACGAACAGATGAAGCTGCGTGTATGCATGTTAAGGAAAATAAGGTGCTGTTTTACTTAGAAGTAAAAAAAAAGGGACTACTTATGGATGGGAAGCGTAAATCACTCAAGATATATAAATATATATCCATATTTCAACTAAAAGAAGTCTGCAACCGAAGATAACAGCATTTCATTAACACGCAACTCGATTCACACACGAATTTCAAGAAAAGGTTTTCAGTAACACAAATGCTTAAGCGGACTTCCAGAGAAAATAAACAACACTTCTTTCTGAAAAACAATTCACTTTTTAATGATTTAAAATACATTAATCACTCCTCCACTTGATTACTTGTTATATAGGAATTGTTGATGGGGGAACGCTATAGTTAAATAAACGATTGTAGCAATCTATTGTATGTAACGAAGTCCTTGTAATTTCCTACGAGTTACTTAGTACACTAACTACTTCTACGAGTACATTAACTATTAGTCCGTTTTTAAATTGTTATGTTTTATGTATTTTTCGGCATCTAATTGGTAACATAAAGATATTCAGTTATTACTCTGGCCATTTCTTCCCCGACATGCTTCATATTCCTCAAATTGTGCTGAGATCGTTCTCTGAAGCAGGAAAGCATATAAGTAATTAACTCTAATTACCATCATCTTTCTTTTCTTCAACATGAAGTTCAAAGAAAACGATATGAATTACTTTTCTTAAATTTGCAACGTGATGTGCCACGGAAAACCAGAAACACTGCGAAATGAGGTAAGGAGACAGCGAGATAAGTATTTCTTTTCCTCAACAAGCAAGAAGCGGGATCATAAATGTGATAAGAAAATATTGATAATAAAACAGTATAAATGCGAACTGTGATTTGCCATTGATAGCAGACTGAAGATGAGGCTCTTGGTAATCTTTCTCCTGGCTTACCTGTGCGTCACCGGGACCGCTAGAGGTATGTTTACTACCTTAAAATCTCGGAAACTGATTTTTGAACCAAGTGACTTGGTGAAACTATAGATCGATTATTTTATTGCAAACCAATATAATAGTTGTAAAGAAAATGC
The DNA here is from genome assembly GCA_002313205.1 of Laupala kohalensis. Taxonomy (NCBI): domain Eukaryota; kingdom Metazoa; phylum Arthropoda; class Insecta; order Orthoptera; family Trigonidiidae; genus Laupala; species Laupala kohalensis. The sequence continues at coordinate 521,643 of NNCF01126289.1, forward strand.
AGAATTAGAAGAACACTATTTAACATTTAAAAGAAAATCTTAAAATTCCAATAATTATTATTTTTGTAATTTATTGTAATCGAATCACCAGTCCCCATAAGGTTAAATCGTCAACGTTTCGGTCTTTACCAATAAGGACCCTTATCAAGACGTAATCTAAATGACACATGTATGTACCAGTTGTATTAAAATCCAGATAATGAATGAAGTAATATTACGACTATTTTTGTTTTATTTTTCAAGAAATTGTAATATCAGTGCTTCTTTACATTAAAAATAACATAAGATTGAAAAAAAATTGTGGTGAAATTTCGGATTTATTGTTAAAAAGTGTGTCCGTAGGTTCTGCTTTATTGCTATATAATCGGATTAGGGCGCAAGAAAGTCTAGATTTACTCTCATCGATTTCACCGTATACCTTAAAATACATCCAGTTCAATCGTGTTATTGTTTTGTCTGCATTTGCTTGTCGCTTAAAATTTTGGAAATATCTTGGAGTGTATTAAGTTAAGAATTGCTGTGGTCTATAGATTGCTTTACATATTAAGCCAGCGTTTTCCAACCTTTTCAGCATGAGCCCCGCAATGAGACTATTCAAGCATGACACACTCCATTCCAATTTTTCTCCAATGAATAATGTACGACGGGGCTGCATTTTTCTTTTGTCTTGAACATACATAAATAGCTCTACAAATTATTATTATTAAAATACTACAAATTAATAGTTTTTCTTTGTTTTAGTTCGCTTCAAAACAATGATTAAATGAAATAATGATTAGTAATTATAAGTGAGATTCAAATGTATTGTAAAATATATTAGCAAATATTGCATTTTACTTGTTCTCAATATTTAAAATACACTCAATAAATAAAATAAACAATTTGTTATGCATTGTTGAAAGAAGAGAAATAAATTTTCGAATTAAGAGAGTGTTGACTTACAAAGCTCCTAGACCCCCTTGGCAACATCCCCCCCCCCATTTGCGGGCACGCCCCACAAGTTGGAAATCACCGTATTAACGAATTCTGTTTTCAGTTCTTATTCATCGTCACAAGTTAGCAGGTTATTAAATATGATACCAAAGACACTGTAGCCTGCAACTCATGTATTCTATATTTGGGAAGAGTGAGTGAGAATCGGTCTTCATAAAACATTTCTTTATTCTCTTCGAACTTTTCATTTGTTGGTGCATATACATTTACTAAAGTTATATTAATAAATTTTCCTTTCACTCTTAGTTTGCTTAATTTTTCTGAGATGGGCGTGAAATGTATTACTTTATTCCCTGCTTGACCTGTTCTGGATGCGGAACCGATGTAATAGAAGATAAAATTTCCTTTTTTAATGCATCCTGTTTCTGGCCATCTTATTTCCTGTATTGCAACGACTTCCAATTAAGTCTTCTGAATCTGGACAACGAGTTCTTGTAATTTTCCTGGTTTCAGTAACGGTCTGACATTCCAGCTTCCAATAATCAATGTCCGTTTTCTTTGCCTTGGTCGGTTTTCTTTATCTTGTTCCATGTTCACATTCCGAGGCTGTTTAGTGCAGCGTTTAGTGGTGTACGGTTTTTTACGTGATGATGGGGAGCTGACCCAACATCCAATCCTTCAAAAAACAATTGATCAATTACCTAAAAGAGATATTTTAATAGTCTTTAATGCACAACTAGGTGAAGAGAAGGTCTTCCAAAATGTACCAGGAAAATATACAATACATAATACCACTAATGAAAACGGAGAACTATGTGGATTTGCGGAAAGTAATGACTTGATTGTAGCGAGCACACAATTTCAGCATAAAGTAATTCACAAAGGTACGTGGATCTTACCATACATGACAACAATAAATCAAATAGATCATGTCATTATTAATAGAGCCAAGAAGAAACTAATAGAAGATGTAAGATATCTCAGAGGACCCAACATAGACTCCAATCAATTTTTTCTTAAAAGTATCCTGCAACAAAAACAAAGATATATAGAATAAAGGGAAAAAATAATAAAAGATGGAATCTGGATCAACTACAAGGTCCAAAGATCTTGAAACAATATAAAAGGACAATGAAGGACGTGATAAATAATGAGAACGTAACTGGAGAAATAGAAGAGGATTGGGAAAATTTTGCGAAATCAACTAAAGTAGCTGAGAATGTCATAAGCAGGAAAGAAGACAAAAATAATTGAATGGTGGGATAGCGAATGCGAAGAAGCAATAACCAAGAAAAATAATGAGCGAGAGAAAGCCCTTCAGTTAAAGACTAGAAGCAGTTACACTAATTACAGATCGGAGACGAAAAAGGCAAAAAAAGAAAAGGCAAAAAAATGCAAATAAAGTATGTAAAAGAAAAAGAAAGAGTGGATCAATAGCAAAATAATCACCATGGAAGATAATTTCAAGTGGGGAGTTAAAAATGAATATGAGAATAAACAGTGGAAACATGAACGTCTGTAAAGATGAACATAGGAACATGTTAACACAAGAAAGTGCAATACTTGCAAGATGGAGATCTTTCTTTGTCAATATATTTAATCCCTCTGATATAATAGTTAGCACAAAGAGGTAATCAAGATTCACATGACAAAGAGACAGAAATAGGAAATGATATTGCCGAACCCTTGTTTAATGAGGTATGCTATATAATTAACTACTTGAAACGGAATAAGGCAGCTGGAACTGCCAACATCCTCGCCGAGTTAATGAAATATGGAGGGAGAACCCTTAATAAGGCAATACATAATTTGATACTTAAAATATGGAATCAAGAAAAGTTACCATCTCAATGGAACGAGAGTATTATCTTCCCAGTTTACAAAAAAGGTGATAGGTTCGATTGTAAAAATTACAGACCTATAGCGTTATTAAACATCACATAGAAAAATTTTTCTCCTCGTGTGAATAAGAGGCTAGTTGATATAGTTGACGAGAAACTCAGTGAAAACCAAGCAGGATTTCGTAGGAATTGATCGACAATTGACAACATATTTGTCATGCGATAACTCTATGAAAAATGTTATGAACATGGAATCGAATTACACAATAGTTTATTGATTATATCCTGGCTTTTTATTCGGTACTAAGAAATAAAGTCTTCGAAAACCTAGTAAAATATAAAGTACCAGTAGAATTGAGGAAATTGATACAACTAACTCTAACCAAGGCCAGAGTCAAGATAAACAACAAAATGAGTGACGAATTCTCAATGGAATATGGAGTTAAACAAGGAGACCCTTTGAATGCAACATTATTCAATATTGCCTTAGCTGTAATATTAAAATCCATAGATATTAAAGGAAATATAACAACCTGATTAAAACAATGTGTTGCCTATGCAGACGATGTTTTACTGACAGCACGGATCAGAAAAGCATTAGAAGACATTTTTAAACCCCTGAAGGAAGAATCATTATCATTTGGATTACAAATAAATCAAGGAAAAACCAAATACATGAAATGTAAAACTGGTGAAACTATCTCACAAGAAGAAACATTTGACAATGAGAAGTACCAATCAGTCAGTTCCTTTAAATATTTGGGTTTAATTTTAAATCAAAGTAATTCCATCGAAGAAGAGATTTACAAGAGAATTGCAGATGGTAATAGAGTTTACTATGCTAATGTGGAACTATTAAGAGTAAGCTGCTTTCAAAAAGTGCAAAGCATAGACTTTACCAAGCTGTCATAAGACCCATAGTAACATGTGCGGCAGAAATGTGGACTCTAAAAAAAATATCAGAAGACTAAATGTCTTCGAGAGGAAGATCATGAGGAAAATATATGGTGCAAGAATCAGATGGTACCCGGAGAATCAGATACAATTATAAAATTGACAACCTTATCAAGTCAAAGAATATAATAAACTATATAATAGCACTCAGACTTCGCTGGTTTGGACACCTGCATAGAATGCAGGATGAGAGAATAGTAAAAAAATCTATAACTAGTACCCTGTATCAACAAAGAATAGAGGAGGACCCAAGACTAGATGGAGGGAAGACGTATTGAAAAACATCAAAGAACTTGGAATCACGAACTGGCCCGTATTGGCGCAAGACTGAAAGAGATGGAAAGCTGTCATGGAACAGGCCAAAACATCACGAAAGATATTGTAGAGCCGAAGAAGAAGAAGAAGAAGAAGAAGAAGAAGAAGAAGAAGAAGAAGAAGAGTGAGAATCGGTAAACTTTTTCTCACAAAAAGAGCAGTGGATAATTCTGTTGAGAGTGAACTATTGAAAATGATCTCTCTTGGTATATTTTAATAGGCAATATTAAAACCCTGTAACTATTCCTATGACAAATACATTTACTCTATCCAATTCCCGTAACATTATTGAGTAACGGTATTCCTCTGAACCTATTAGAAAATAATTTCAAAATTGTAAAAGTACAACTGATGAGGATTTTCAGAGTAAATAAAAAAGGGGGTTTAATATATTTCTAAAGCAAAAAACGAAAGTATGATTTCGAACAGTATTTAATAAACTCACGAGAAAAGAAACTGTTCAAGAAATGTTTGATTCTTTTGAGAACAACGGGACAGATTCGTATTATCAGCGCACTGATCGCTGCAACGACGACGTTGCGAATGGCGACAGAGGTATTCATTTGTACGAGTCTGGGAGGGCAATTTTGAAATTTGCATGTCAGCATATATTGAGAAACATTTACCTAACTGTTACGGTATCAACGAGCGTGCAAAATGAAACGTCGTTTTCAAAGATTAAACAAATAAAATTTAATTTGAAAATCATGTACATAATTTTTCATCCTTCAGTACTACGTACATTATACAAGTATTCCTGTCATACTGGGTTATTTTCTGTTTTATTATATATCCGTGTGGTACTTCCCCGAAATATTTAGTTTATTTGTTGATTGGACACACCACAATTAAATGAACATACTTGAAAATATCCACGTGATCAGAATAGAGGTAATATGACTCAATATTACTATTTCATGATACAATTTGAATTGAAACATTGTTCATGTGATGGTACAATGTCCATAAAATAGAAAGGTACCTTCTCTGAAAATATTCCTATATTGAATGTTAGTCCTATACTGAATAATAAATCTCTGACTTTATTTTCCCAACCTTATCAACATCCCTTCAATATGATCGGCCGCACGCGAACGTTTGAATTCACAAACGTGCGTTAATTGCTGGATTGTTTCGCATGTTTATAGACTTTCTTCTATTATGTAACTTCACATCATTCATTTTTGAAACACTTTCCAAGTAGGTTTTGTTCTTCTCTTGTTATCGACTTGGCATGACTGTAAAAAGTAACATATTTAATGTTTCGCCATTTACGTTGAATCTCTTCAAACATGCACAGCACGTTGCGTTGGAAATTGAGTGATGCGTATGTCGCTCAATTTTTACGTGGGATACTGAACCAGACTGATTGTATTGTTTCATGGACGTCGCAGGTAGGCATATTTAAGGCAATCACATTTATGCTTCATTGACTTATAGATTATGATTTATTCATATTATGATTCATAAATTATGATTTATTTTGTTAAAAAATATAAGATTAATAATTTTACAAAATTTTGAAGTATTTTTGAAATAAAAATTATTCAGTAACTCTTAGTTCATGAAACTACAAATTTTGATTTTTGTATTAAATAAGAAAATTTCAGACGTTTCAAAATACAAAGAATTAATTAGTAAATTACTTAAACACGAATGGAGAGTGGGAACTACTTTAAAAGTGAAACATGTTAATACATATACTTTTTCAATTATTTAAATTTTCATTTTATCATAATCGTCACTAATGGCGTCAGTGTTGTTGATAGTATCTCGTTAATAATACCGCAAATAAACTTCAATATTTTCTTCTTTTTTTAATGAAAATCTGCGATGTTTTGAATTCACCTGAGAGTGAAAAACATCCTCTCAACCAAAGTACTAGATGGAGGCACACTTGTCCAACTAAATCATAGTGAAGATGTTATCTTTTAAAAATATATTTGATTATAATGGTCATGATTTTCTTTATTCGAATAATTTGACCCTTAAAGCGCTAAGTATGATGTTTTTTGCTTTATTTCTTAAAATTATATTTTCAAAAATTACATATTCACAGTTACATAACTTTCGTGATTAAAGTTAAGGTAGCAACCATGCGTTATGAGTTTTCATTTTTACTTTGTGGTTGCCCTGAACATGATGAATGAACGTTTCCGTATTGCTCATAGGAGATAAGAGTCGCTGAATTTTATAATTCTGGTTCCTGGACGTGGACACAGTTGTTGGACATTTTAAAAAAGGAGCAATATTACATAAAGGATATAACAAATAAATGCTCCTACATGCAACAAAATTGATACAAGCAAAAAGTGTTGAATTCAATCCAATAGGACATTTTATTTACAATATTTACATTTGAAATTACATGTGGAGAGGTTTTAGCCCCTTTGCCTTCTTAAGCCCTTTAATAACATGGGCTGTGCGTTACATGCGTATTCACTCTCAATGAATTGTTCAGTTGCGTCTACATTTTTCATAGAAAGATTGATATTTTTATTTCCTACTGCCATAATATTAAATTTCGTTATGCATGGATAGTAAATTAATTCTTATTATATTATAAACTTTTGGCATACTCTAATAGTTTCTTAAATCTGAAATAGATTCAACTGAATAATTCATTAAGCACCGTTGGGAACCACGGAAAACCAACGGTCAGGATACAAAGACAATACATGGAAAATATATTTACAAAAGACATTTACAAAAGTATTTACATAAGAGAAGAGTGTATAAGAATTATTACAAAATTAGTATTTACAAATAGAGTCTATAAGAAAAAGTATTTACAAAATAGTCTTTCTTCACCCGTACGTAGAAAGAAGTTTCGTTACCTGTAACATAGAAAGAAAAATCGGGCAGTATCACGTTGCATTTTGCCCAACCATTATCTCCTTCATTTCTTTCTCCCTTTATCCCTTACGTAGCTTACAAACTGCCTCAAGGATTCCACTTCAGACATTCTGTTGTCACGCATTATATTCATTGCGTGTTAATAATTCTGTTTTCATTTATAAAGACCCGATTTGCAAAAGTTTTCGATATTTTTCTGTGTGTACAATGTAACAGGATGTGAATCCAATCTTCTTTCTGCTCAACACATATTGGACAAATCGAATCTAGATTATTTCTTAATTTTCGTAATTTCCATCTCCCTAGTCGAAACCACCTGTAACATGATGGCGTCCTCGATTTCAGTGAGTTGATGTATGGTTTGCGTCCCCAGTGACCTGCTACAACTGTTTGAACTATGAGTGACCTTTTTTCTCACTTGCTCATTTCTATTTCTAGTCTGTACGCTTCATATAATTTATTTTGAGTTACCTTGCTATCACTTCCCTCAGGTGTGGCCTGCTATGAGTATTCCAGCCCTAAATTACAGATAATTTCCCTACTCCATTTACCATTTCCATTATTATGATATGATTCCCTAACAATCATTTTTTGTCCCCGCCCTAATCGATAGCCAGTGTTTTATAGCTCTGAATTTCAGTGTAAGTTCAACCGGCCAAATTCCCAGTGAATACCACCGTTAGCAGAGCCTTTTGCAAGACCAATTATATTTTTGAGATATTTATTTTGAAGAGAATTGAACATGGTATTTTCTCCTGCCCCGTACGCTATTCTGGGTACCAAGATTGAATTGAACATTCCATCTGCAAGATTTGGCGCTATTTCCGGTACCGTTACTTTACTTCGTATGATACTACTTAATATACACAAGCCTTTCGTTTCGCTTTTTCTTTGTGTCTGGTCCACGATACATTCATAGTTATAGTTGCACTTAAGTATGTGTATTCTTACACATTTTCCAGCGTTTCTCCCCGGTACGACTTTTCATTTAATCCGATCACCCAGTCATTTTTGAAAATAATAATTTTTGTCTTCTTAATGTTTACTTTAAGAATATTTCAAGCGTGTTTAGACTATTTTGTAATCACATTTGAGTTTTTGAAAAGATAACTAGGTTGTCAGTGAACAATAATACTGGTATTGGTCTATAGTTTATTCCTACTGTTGGAGCATCCGAATTAATATTACGTAGCTTATCAATGAGTCCATCTATGAATAATATAAAAGGAAGTGGAGAAAGCAAACAACCCTGCTTGACCCCTTGATTTACTGAGAAAATATTTGTGACGGTGCCATCATAAAGACGGACACATGCACTCTCAGTACTATATATGGATTTTAACATAGTGATAAATTTAGTCCATACGCACTTTTCTCTTAATGTAGTCCAAAGTATATTCCTATTTACCGCGTCAAAGTCTTTTTCGAAATCAACTTAAGTGCAATAGAGTTTTCCTCTTTTAACGGCTGTTGCCCGTTCCGTAAGAGAGGTAAGAAAAAAAATATTGTCTCTTGTGCTATTATTTGTTCTAAATCCTGCTTGTGAAATCGATAGCTTTTCTTCATTCTCAGCCCATCTTTTCAGCCTACTACACAGTATTTTACAAAAAACTTTTACTACAACACTGATGAGTGAAATTCCTCTATAATTAGTGGTGTCATTTACATTGCCTTTTTATACATTGGAAAAATAATTGATGTGTTCCAGATTACAGGGAATACGACCATTGTATACATGTAGTTAAAGATATCACAAAGTACTGGAACAATTTCGTGGTTTAATACTTTAAAAAATTCGGGTGGGAGGCCGTCGTACTCCGCTGCCTTGCTGCTTTTTAGTTCCTGTATCACGAACATTACTTCACCTATCTCTATATTCTTATCTAATGCAGCTACTTGAAGTTCCATTTCAATTGTTGTAGTAACTACTATATTTTGAGTATTGAGCTCGTAGAAGTGGGTTTCCCAACTTAATCCGTCTATATGATTAATAATGTACGATTTCCGAGTTAATTTCCGTAAAGTTGTCCAGATATCGCTAGTATTGTTTGTATTAATTATATTTTTATTCTAATTGCTTCCACCTCTTGCCATGCTAATTTGGTCTCTAATGCGGTATTTTTATACTGTTTCCGTAACTTGATATATTTTTGACCTAAGAATTCCTCCCCCTCCCCCATACCAAACAAAGAATTTTATGTTTTCAGCTTCAATTTTAGTTTTTACGCAATTAGCGTTGTACCATCCTGTCTCCCTCTGTCTAGTCCTGCTTGTTTCTAATACTCTCATATTTCTACCTCCTTTATAAAGACCGGTACTTTAGCTGCTGCATTATAATTTCCTATGGCTAGGTGTGAGCGAATAACTGAGCAGAAACCTTCGACGCTCCTGCAAAAATTCTGGAGTTTAGCTTTTTTTCTTTCAGACCATTTAAAACGCATAGGTTTTCTATGTGTGATATAATTTGGAACTTCTTTTTCCGGGATATTTGATTTTAATCTAATGCTTATTGGCATATGATGTGATTCTACCCTACTTTCAATCCAGAAATCGTCTAGCCAATGCAAAGTTTTCTCGCACACTAAGGCATAATCGATCACACTACTTCCATTTGTACTAAAATGTGAAGTTACCCATATTTCCGCTAAGGATTTCTAAATGATGCGAACAGCATAAATTTAAGAGATTCTTTCCATCTGTGTTAAATTCTTTATCCTTACTTTGCCTACCTTTTACATTTGCATTAATGGCACCATCATAATATTCAATTATTTGAGGGACAGATATTTCTTCTCCGACTCTTGAATTGAAATCCCCGGATGCCTAGTTTTATGTTGGTCCAGTATAGTTTCTAAATCATCGTAAAATGTATTGTTGTAGTATGTCGATCCTTGTGGATGTCTATACAATATTACAATTATGTATCCAAATTTCCTACAATCTAATTTCGAGCAAACTGTATTTTGTAAATTTACTGTAATTTCGCGGAACTTAAAGTTATCTTCAATTGTACAAAGAGTTACAGTACCACCAGGGTGTCGACCTCTTGAACTTTTTCTCATAATAAATGTACTAAATGCTTTGTATCCGTTCATTGACACGTCGTCTCCTACTTTTTTCCACGTTGCGGTGCGGCTAATCACCGAGAATTTTTCCAGGAAACTGTGAAAGCTTTCTCGAGGCAGTTTCTTAGCTAACGCCCTTCCACAATCCAAAAGCAAATGTTTATTACCCCATACCTTTCTTCCTAGTGTGTTGAAGACTTACCCTTGTTCGACTTTCCTCCCCTCCCGACGGCACCTGCCATCCATTGCCTAAGCCAAAGATCGCCCGCATTCCGCCTCGTCACACACCGGTTGAGGGGTGGGGGTGCTGGCGTGGTGAATAGTGTTGGTGACGAAAACCGGGCGGGAGATGCATGCGCCGCTGTCGCGACCGTTGCTTGCGTCCTTTGAGGTGCCGCGGCGGTGTCCAGGTGGTGTGGAGAGGGGTGGTGCACCGAAGGGCTCTCCAGTGGGTGGCGCAGCGCTGCGGGCGAGCGCTCGGTGGGAGGGATAGGCTGCACGCGCAAAATGTTCCTACGGTGTAAACAAGATTTGATTTGTGGGAGTTGTGTGTGTGGAGATAGAATAACATTTGGAAGTAACAAGTATCTTCAAGATTAGTTAGAAAACCCAAATACCGTTGATAGTAGTTAAATGTAACAGCTTATATCATATATTTTAATTAGAGTTAACATGAAAATATATCACTGGTTCCCAAAATTAATGGACAAAAAACCTTCATAGCTTTCAGAGGGATGGTTTGGGGCAATCGATTCTCGCCCACACTTAACTGTCTATGAAAGTCGCTGATTTGTTGCATGAGGATGTATCATGCAGCTCCAGTTTACCGTCGGGCAAGTGGCAGAGGCTTAATCGCGGCAATGGGTGACAAGAAATGTAAACATATGTTATCGATAACATTAAAATGCTAGCAAAATTGAAGGAAGTACGAAGTCGTAGATGTAAATATTCTGTGCCGTCCTCCTTCCCGTGGGTGACTAAGTGGCGGCTGACAGAGGAGTACCTAGGATTTTATTTCGAGATTATTATCTCTAGATAAGCCCCTGGTGACCGGTGTGTACTCACGACCTCACGATCAATGGGCTGAAGATAAACGCATAAGAAATAAGAAATAAGACTTCGTATTAAGAAATAAGACACAACGAATTCGAAAATGCGTATAACTACCAAGAAAAACTTAGTAATAAATAATAGAGACAGAATGATCCGAAATTAACATAATTTAATAAATAAATTATATCGCTAATACTTTTCGCCAACTCAAATCTCGTAAAATTATGTCTCAAATCTTAAAGCAAAGCAGACAATGGCGCTGGATAGTGAACTTTCGGAACTATCTTTCAATACACCCCTCATAGTCATTTTCATTATTTTATTCACTAGCACGTTTTCAATTTTAATTATCATAGATTATTATTCATTAGTAGATACCGGAAACATTCATCTCTTTGTTTAAACTTCGATTGCCTTGAATCAGAATTTGATCGATTGTTTGATAATTGCTCCCAATCAAAAGATGAGTATAACTAATTTATTCCAAGTCATCACATCAATCTTTTTCAATATCACACATTGTAGTGAGGTATATCAAAAGAAGTTAAATCATATCAATTTCAAATAATGAACCTCTTTACCGGACATATCTACCGTTCAAATCGCAGCGTCGTCAAATACTGGACAAACCATTCAGTATCCCAATTACGCATCAATAAAACTGATAATATACCCATAAAACAACATATTTTTCTTCTGAAACCTAGACATTACTAAATTGATCAAATTTTATCCTTGTTTTGTTAGAAATGACTAAAACTGCGCAAATAATTCACTCGTACTATGAAAATTATCAACAGAGAAAATGTATCAAATTGCTATGTTCTGTAAAAAAATATTTATCACCCCGGCCGGGAATTTTGTCGAGTCTTCCTCTAATAACATTGATTACATTGATGGGATAGTCCCTTGTTCGCTTCCGGAGAGAAAAGTTCCGGAGTTTATTGTCCTCCATGTGGTCATATGCAGTTTTAACTGCTTTTTTGTCACCGAATTATGTTTCCCTCAGGCGGTGAAGGCGAGGGCCTGGGGCCAGGTCGCCAGCAATGGGACTTCTTAGAATTGCGTCCGGGGGCACACATGTTCTACTGGCTTTACTACACACTAGCAGACGTACCAAAACCTGAAGATCGTCCTTTGGTAGTATGGCTACAAGGTGGACCAGGAGCCTCTTCCACCGGATATGGTAACTTCGAGGAGCTCGGTGTTCTGGACATCAATCTCAACGAGCGTTCCACAACATGGGTAAGCTGTCAAAAGACCATACTGTCCCACAAACGGCCCTGACGAACTCATATGTTAGGACAGTCTACCGCCGCTGATCCAGCAGGAATCTCGAGTAGATAGTATAGTGCATTTCTGCATAGTAGCAGGAATAGACCTACCGGTATTTGAAACACGTCCGTGAAAGCAACAGTCACTGAGCTACGCTGATTCCGCGTGGGCAATATTCTCTGAACTACATTTGAGAGTAGATACTATCATATTGTTTTTAGAGAAGATTGGTCCCTTCATTGTACAAACATTCGGAAATACCACCATGAATAAATCGACTACTTTGAAGTTTAGTACATCAATTAGTTATAATTTGATAGATTGGTCTGAGGTAGCTTCATCACCACCGCCTCGATAATACGAGTCTATTATCCACACAAAAGCTCTAGTAATATGAGAGAAGTTATTTTTTGTGGAAAAATTTTCATAATTTTCTAAGTTTATTTAAGGTTTATTTATGAACAAATATTCGTAATTTTTTCAATAAGTTCACTTATGAATTATCGGATAATGTGTTAATATGCTTGGATCAATAAAGGATGCTTTAGTCTTATCTGCAACAAGCATACGCATTTTAGCTTATAGTTCGTCAGAAATAGTCTCATTATACGAGTTATCACTTTCTAACGTTTACCAGTCGAGTCCATGAAGGATCTCATATCGAAAAGTGTTCGCTACCAAAGAAATCCAATTCAAAAAGTGACGAGTACTTTATGTGTTCTGCACCATAGAATAAATACAAATGTACACTTTTTATGACCTTAAAGAAATTTTCAAATATGCAGAGAAGTTAATATGTTACATTTTATTAGTAATGTTAACCTATCTTCACGTTGTACAATTAAAATGTCTCTTCAACAGGCAAAAGAAGTAAATGTAGTCTTCGTGGACAACCCCGTAGGCACGGGTTTCAGCTACGTTGAGAAGAAAAATCTGCTTACTACCAACAATGCGGAAATTGCTGCAGACTTGGTAACCTTTACCAAGATGTTCCTTCAAAAGAATCCATCATTTGTCAACACTCCTTTCTACATCTTTTCCGAATCATATGGTGGCAAAATGGCTGCAGAGTACGCATTGGAATTGCAGAAGGCAATTGATGCAGGACAGATCGACATGAACTTCCAAGGAGTTGCTTTGGGAGATGGCTGGGTGTCACCCGTAGACTCCGTCATGACATGGGCACCTTTCCTACTTCATACCGTAAGTCACTATTCATAAAATATGTTCTCGTTTAGCCGTGATGTATATTTGACATGTCCAATTCGCATAAACATATTTGCGTTTCACTGTCCCACAATGCGTTCTGCTTTTAAATTATCCAGTGTGATTTCAGAGAAAATAAGTGTCAGAAATCATAAGTTTAAGTCAACTAAAACTATTTCTTTACGCACTACATTCCAGAGACGGCGGTGCGAGTTCTGAAACGCCCTTAAATCCCACTATAAGGGTTGGGAAACAGAGGGGAAAGAGTAGTTCCTTTTCGAGTTCAAATGCAGTCAGTAAAATACCACACCACTGCTTTAATATATGGGAAATGGGGTGACAATTCATGATTTCCCGATACCGCATGAAGACAGTGATCTACTTCTTGGTCTAGGTAGTAGAAAAAAATTTAACAAGCTCGGGTTGAAATTGTAGATGAGCATATAAGATAGAGACACATACCGTCTTATATAACTCGTGAATTCATTTTGCTTCGGAATGTATAATTTTGTATTTACGAGAGTAAATTAATTTTGTGAGCAATAAAAGTCGTATCACAACGCGATCTTGTACGCAGTAAGATGACTACCCGCAAATTGTTGCCTTAACGGAACTCATAACAACGGAGCGTATACACGAACTGGTATTACTTCCTGGACGTCCTTGAATAATGTCATTGTACTTTGTAATGTGAAATAAACTTATATAAAATATTAATGAATATTTTGGTAACAGTTTCATAATATGTTTCTATGGACAAATCTTCATAGTGTTTCATTTAATTTTTATCTTAGCCTGAGTGTCCCGTGTCCTTAGTCACGGGTCATCAACAATATTACGACGTCATCGTTAAGACGTTTTACTTCCTGTTCCTGTCAATGTTTGTGTTTCAGAGTTTTTCTCATTTCCAAATAAATTTTCCAATCTCCTCCAAAAACCTACCAAAATAAAACAATACAATTGCTCGTAACTAGCCTCTTGGTGTCATAATGGTCAACCAAATACCAACCATTTCAGCATTTTGTTTTTCATATGTAGTAAAAATATTTTCTAACAGAATCCTAAATTACCCTAAAAGTGTATCATTTTGCTCCATTACTTTCCAAAATATCCCATATTCTCATCCCCAGGAGATCTAAGCCCCTTCCTTCTAAAAAATCCCAGGGTCTGTCTCTGATGATGGATTAATATTGATTCTTTTTCATAAGGTGCGACCTCTGATAACGTTGGTTGAAACCCCGGTTGATCCAAATAGAATTTGCAATGGATAACAAAGCGGGTTCGCGGCAGGATTTCTCGGGATACTCCCGTTTTCCCTACCTTTTATTCCAACACAACTTTCACTCATAATTCGCCCCTCACCTCATTCACACATCACCTGCCATTAGGATGCTGTCTGAGAACAGGCAGTGGTCGAGTACCACTACCAGGGTATAGAGGAACCTCCAAGCGGTCCTCGAATTTCCATTTCCATTTATAAATGGGAAACGTAGCGTGCTATTGAAGCTTATCTACATGGAGCGATAGGAGGTAAGCTATTGTTAGTAGGTGGGTTTTCCAACAACTTGGCCGACGAGGAGGGGTTGGTAGAAATGGTTAGTAATAGTTAGAGATAGCAGTAGGTGGATAGAGGAAGGAGGGATCGCTTTTCAGTAGCCACATATGAATTGGGGCATTCATGTGAAAAGCTACAATTTTTTTCTGGTCCCACCGGGAAATTTTTCTGACCCCACCGGGATGACTTAGTGAAGAGCAAGAACGCTACCACCTGAGCCACCAGAGGGGTTGTCTTCTAATACACAATCAATTCTGGCACCATTTCCTCTATTCATTTTTGATAAAACAAAGCATATCATGATTTACTCATAAACAAAAACTTTGCATCATACGGATCTAAACAGATTTTTTATTAACACATGTCTCTACGCAAATAGGGTGTTGTTGACTATGCTGGTTACAATCGCATTGTGACGTCCGCGGAAGCTACTCGCCAAGCGGTGGAGAAAGGTCAATGGTCATTGGCTACATCTCTTTGGGGAGCCACCGAAGGTGTCATTAGTAGTGTTACCAATGGCGTAGACTTCTATAACATTCTCTACAAGATCCCAGCCAATGGACGCAAAATGAACTCTGTCAACAAGGGAGGTAAGTGACAAGAAACACGAACTAAGTTCGTTAAATGCGAACAGATTGTGCTTATAGCTCTTAGAAATGCATAAAAATTTATTTCCAAACCATCATTTGATTTTGATGACGCGAATTAGAAATGGATCATCTCAAATATAATAGAACGAGGTTTCGTACTTTAGTGACCAAGTTATTTGGAGTACTAATGTTTTAATTGTTTTTAAAATCATATGCAGTAAACATTTAAATCATCTGCAATAGTAATTAATTATAGAACTATTCCCCAATAACAATTTTTTGAACTGTTATATTCGAGCATACAGTGATATACCCTAACTTAAGCGCATGATATACAATAGAAGCGGTAGTAGATTTATGATTCATATACATGCGAATTAAAACAATGATAAGCTGAAAAGCTCTCTCGTACATACCAAGAGTAGACAAGGTTACGTAAGTCGAACATTTTCAATCCTCGACCTGATATTATTGACCAACAAAACTTTATCTTAATTTATTCTCCAAATGTTATCTTATTTTTTTCTCGCCCCTATTTTTGGGGGAACTGTGTCATTTTAGGTTCCAGTGAAAACTACACCTTTTTAACGACAACGGGGTTCATCCCTGAAGTATGGAACGTCTCAAAACGGGTGCACGTATTATTATGGTCAAATTAAAAAATAAATATTAAGAATGCCAGAAGTGCACAAAACAATCAAATTTTGTTAGTATTACTATGGTTTCCATTATATTAATTTAAATAATTGTACGATTTCTAGTCACAGAAGAAAAGTTTCTTGAAGAAAACCCCCGACATATCATTCTTCGTGTAAATCAGTGATTAAATCGAGAAACATTTAATTCTAAAAGAATTTTTCACTTATTACTTAGGATGTTTGAGTATACAGTGATATACCCTAACCTAAGCGCATGATATGTAATTTAAGCGGTAATAGATTTATGATTCGATACTGGTCACTGAACTCTGTTGAGAGCAGGGTCCACTCAATCTAAATGATTCTGAAATACAGAAGTGCAACAAGTAATATATTAGTTCAATTTCTATGAGAATGTAGTTCACTGCGTTCCCACTGTTCCATGAGATTTGAAAAGCGTTTTGAAAGTTCCATCTTGCACAGCACCCTTCGATTCCTTTCCACACGTTAGGACAATAGGTAAAAAAAGTCCGGACATTTTTTGGAAGGTATGGAGTAGTTCTATCGAGCAGAGGTAGACCGTAATCAAGGGGGGCTAATCAGGGAGCATTTTTGTTTAAAAATTATGGTTTTACAACACAAATTTTATAAATATTTATTTTAAATAAAATGCAACAAATAAATAATTAACAATCTGGAATTATTAATAACAATTATTTATTAAAATATTAATATGGTATTATTAATTTTATTTATCTTGTATTAAATATAACAATAGCAATTATGTTGTAATTAACAATAATATTATTAATAACTATAACAATATAATATTAATAACAATACCAATTATATTATTAATAACAATAACAATTAAAACTTAGAAAAATTATTAATCTAGTAACACTTTTACAAAGTATACCATTTATCAACTTCAATTTTATGTTCAGAAACAATGGGGGGGCTATAACCCTCTTAGCACCCCCTCACATAGATCCGCCACTGCCATCGAGTAAAATAAGAAAATGTAAGACCACAAACATTATCCGTTAAGTAGTTATAACAAAAATATAGCATAAAGCAATTTCTTGCAAAAAGCTTCCGCGCTTTTTAAATCTGATCGCGGGATACCAAAATCACGTTGCATAAAAAAATACCATCCGTTAATTATTATCAAATTTTAAATTTTCTCTTATCACATTGTATTCATAAGCTAATGAGTGTATTTGCAACGTTGTTCCTTGTAATATTCTATTCGCACATAATCACTTTTTTGGGGCTTTACGGCTCGCCGACACCGAGGTCATTAGTGCCCTAACATTTTTGCACAAGTAGGGAAAATGCTGGTAAGCACTAGGGAGAGCTAACATGACGCTCCCCTCGTGTGGGACTCGTCGAATGACTCAACCATACCCACTAAAAACCCTCCAAAATTACCATATATCCAAACACAAAGACGACAGGAAAAGACTGGTATTCCCATTCCATGTCTCCAAAGAACCAAGGTATAATATTTTTCATAATTTCTACTTTCAGTGGAATTGTATCGTCGCCACCTAGCTCGCAGTGATGCCGACCTGTACAAGCTCATGAACGGACGGGTGCGTGAAGTTCTTGATATCCCTGACGATGTAGTGTGGGACGGTCAAAGTGGCTGGGTGTGGAGCGCACTCACCGCTGACTTCATGAAGCCAGCGACCGATGTGGTGGAGCAACTGCTGAACCAGACCTCAGTGGACGTGGTAGTATTTACCGGTCAACTGGATCTTATCGTCGACACTCCAGGAACCCTGGACTGGGTGCAGAGGCTGAAGTGGTCCGGTGCGGCAAAGTGGCAGTCCGCACAGCGGCGCTCTCTCGTGGTCGACGGGTACATTGAAGGCTACACGAAGAACTATGAAACCTTCACTTTCTACTGGATCGACCGCTCGGGACATATGGTAAGAAGGGTGTACTTTAGCTCGACAGATCCTCAGGTAGAAGGAAAACTTCTTCATTACACTTGACACTTCCATAAGGATTGAGTCTGCGCCGGTCTACCTGTGCCCGTCCCGTGAATCCCCAGACAATGGGACCGGTGGGTAGCTCTTTCAGTGAACAAGTTGGCTTTACCACAAAAAAAATCTCCATAAAAATTGTGATGTTGTAGAATAATTGAAATCTACGCTTAAAATGATGAAAAATGATACCAAACACGACATTACTGGCATCAAATGCTCATTTGACTATTAGTCCAGTAATTAGGTGACGAAAAGAAGCATGTCAAAAATTTCCCTTTCAATATTATTTTAGTTTTTCGCCCATAACTTTAAAACAACGCATTTTTAGAACAAAATATTATTGAACACAAAAATGTACATTAAATTTCTAACAAATTACATTCTGTACCGTTTTGTCACCAGACGAACGGAAAATGCCAAAGAGCATGATTAAATTCATAAAAATTATACAATGGATCTAATTGAATTATAACTTGAAAACTACAAACTTTTAGAGAAAATGTCTTCATACGAAAATAAAATTCATTAAACTTCCTACAAAACGCGTTATCCTGTTTTATTCTTCTGACAATCTGTTTATCCTCTTCTGTGCGAGGAAGTTTTGTGCACATCTAGGTCGAAAAGTCGATACGTATTATTTAATTGCATCAAATAGGGTAGTTCTGATTTTTTGATATCATGAACTGAAATTTTCGACCTCGACCGAAGTACCAGAAAAAAAAATTTAAAAAATTCAACAATTTTCAGTTTGCTTGGATTTTAACTTTGAAGCAATGGGTTTTAGAAATAAAATGCCATTTTTATCAATTCTGTGAATTTACAAGAGTTAAAGACCAGAACTCGAACCGTATTTGGACTACAGACACCATGCAAGGAAAAAAGTGCACGTTGACTCTACTACATAGTACTTAAGTTCAACGCGCACAAGCGGATAAACAGATCGTCAGAAAAAAAATACTCTGAAAAACACATTTTGTTGGACGTTCAATAAATTTCATTTTCGTATAAGGACGTTTTCTAAAATAGTTCTCAAGTTATAAACAAAATACGGGAAAAATAAGTTCTTTGATCCATTATACAATCGCGCTCTTAAGCCTTATCCGTTCGTCTGACGACAAAACAACATAATTTTTTGTTGTTTCGTCTGACAACAAAACATAATTTTTTGGAAATTTAATATTACATTATTTAGGTACAGTGGTGTATCGTTTTAAAAATGTATTATCAAGTTATAAGCGGAAAACGGAAGAAAGAGCATTTTAGAAAATCTTAGTAATTTATTTTTGTTTGATTTTATTGTTGAAATCTGAGCCTGCAGCTTCGTTCTTTCCCCTCCTTTCTTGTTTTCCTGGTAATTTTTTAAATTAAAAATTATCGAGCTGCTACTAAAAAGAATAAATTTTAATTGAACATGAATGAATTCTTTATAATATTAGAGAAGCATCTGATATATTTTATACAAAATAGCTGACAACAATAAAATATAACACATACTAGGATATTTTCTCTCTACGAAACAGTGACTGGATTTGGAAACTTAAATCTATTATTCAGAGAATTGCTTGAGAATTCTAGAATTCAAAGTTTCCAAACATCAGTGGTCTAGAATTTTTTAATACAATTTGTTCTTATAT
>NNCF01126289.1:543956-622748 GCA_002313205.1 Laupala kohalensis
GCTATAAGCCGCGCAACATAACTCCCGCTCTGGCCCCGTAGCTACTAGCCGTTGTGCAAATGGGCTGGGATGGTTGCATTTCCCATGAAAACGGCTTCACCGCCTCTTCGACGTACTTCGGTGAGAAAATACGGAAAGTGTGCGCCGGATTAGTAGACCCTTCGCTTTGAATGACGAATGTTTTCAGAATAGCGTTTATTTTCCTTCTCTTTCACCACTTTCGGCTCGGCAGTCAAAGCGGGAGTTGCCGGTTATTTGGAATTGACGAAAGGCACGGCATCTGCAGTATAGAGTGACAAAAATATCGTAAAAGTGTTCTGTAAATATAATTTCGTAGTAGACAGAAATTGATGTATTTTCTATCTGCAGTGCGTTTGCTGTCCTCCTAAAATATTCACAAAAACAACTTTTTTCTGAATCAGGGATAACCAAAATGGATATTACCGTCGAAATCTTGCATTCGAATTTGTTCACGATTACAAAACTTTCTATATACTACGTATTTGAGAAAGTAAAATAGACCAAGAAAAAATGATTAACTTAAAACTGAAACAAGAAAAAATAACGGTAACATTTTGCTGAACGAGTATCGTAAATATATAGTCGAATCTCTCTCTACAAGGGCTCGGAGCGGATCAAGATGATTTTGACAGGTGACAGTGGCGATGACTAGAAGCCGTCTCCAACCCAACCCGCCCATTTTGTTGGAGGAAAACTTCACTTCCAGGGTGGCCAGTATTTTCTTATAATAAATTTTCCCGACTTTCCCTGGGAATATTTTTTATTTTTCCCTGATCCTACACATTTTGGATAGCCTCAAGTATGTCTTATCCATACATGGTCGATTAGTAATTATATCGTATATTTTTTTTATAATCGGGAATCATTTTCACATAAATAATTGTCTAAGACACTTGGATAATTTGGACATTGGAAAGTATTGAGACAAATGGATACAAATAAAAGTAATTACACAATTTTGAATTAATAATTTAAAATTTTTCAAATTTGAAGAGTAAATAAATCTGAAAATTTGGGATATTATTTAGACAAAAACATTATTTTTATTATTTCCTAGATTTTTCCAGATCTAGCCACCTGAACTTAAGAACTCCTACATAGTTATCTAATTACCTTAACATATTTCCTTTAATTATTATAAAATTACTTAACTAAAATATGCACAAAATGTTAACCACTGCTGCTAACCTATTTGTACAGCATCATAGCAAGAACTGGAGAAAAGCACACCAGCATATAGCATATGCTGTAAGGAAGGATATCAACAATAGTTAATATCTTGTCTACTCCTAGACTTTTTGTTGAGTATTTTGCTCCCACACACACATCTTTAAATTGATGCCATTATGTCTTTATAGCAAAGTTACAGAATTAAATAAATATACAATGAAAGTTTGTGCACTCTTCAGACGTTGTGAATTTCCGGTAGAAATATTTCTCAAGTTTTTGGAGTGTTCTTTGAACCCAATCAACAACAATGTCCATTCAAACTACTAATCAGAATTAAAACCCTACTCCTCATTTCATAGAACAACAAAGTTCTGAAAAATGTTTATCATTGTCTTTGAAATAACAAAAATTTGATACTGAAGTTTATATTTTAAATAGGTGGGGGTAAGATCGTGAGTTGGCATACTCCTGACTGAAAGGAAAATTATAAATTGTGTGCAGAAGAAAAGATGATACATGCTATTTATTCATTCCTAACATGAGATGCATAACTATCTCACATATTATAAGAGGGCACTGAGAAATAATAATTATGAAAAAACTAAATTTTATCATTAATAATTTTACTTTCAATTTTTGTTGCCACATCATTTCAAGTCTTAACATGTTTTAATTTCCAGGTACCGACAGACAATCCATATGCAGGATTGAAAATGCTAAGAAGAGTTACGAAGTTGGAATAACAAGATATGCTCCAGTGTCAAGTAAGCAATGAGACTGAATCAACCATCAAAATATAAAAAATTGCTAACTCATACATCCACAATAAAATAAATGAAACACCATCTTTGTTTCAAAGAAGAAAATTTTATTGTTTATTTTCATAACAGTACACACAGATTACAAAAAATTATGCATTAATGTCCATACAATATTTAATACTTTTACTTAAATACATTCCAGAACACAGAAATCCATCCAGGTTCTACTTAAACTCACACACATACATAATTACACACTCATGGGTTTAATTATAGCCTGAAAATTATTTTGGATGACAACAATAAAATTTTTGGGAAAATAAAGAGGAAATACAGTTGGATATTTAGAGTTATCCAGATTGAATCATATTAGAAACCTATTTCAAATTAATGTGTACTAAGAAATGGCATTCCATTTCAAGGAAAGATTAGACACAAGAAATCATTTACAAAGTTATGAAATTGCAATACACTCTATTGGCTTGCTACTGATCAATTATCACAAACAGTCTAAGAAATCAGACAGGAATCTCCAAAATATATCTTCCTTATATCATGCAACGAAGTCCAAAGGACGATTGAAACCACCTTTCCGATTCATGTACTGACGATATTTGCGTTTCAAGATAACATGTACAGTTCCTACATCATTACCAGTAACCTTCTTTCCCTTTGTAGTGTCAAAGGAACAAAAACCCATCATCTTCATCATTTCTTGCTCATCTGGAGTTTTTCCTTCCAGGTCAGCTTCTATTTAAAGAAATAGTAAAATTTAGGAATTACTTATAGGATACTAATGAAATAAAACTGAAAATTAATGATAGGGAAGACAAAAAGAACTAAATGTCTCAGGAAAAAAAGAAGAAGCTAGATTTAAAAATTAGGAATTTATAATTCAGAAACTAAGAACTAAATATAATTGAACAGGTAGAATATACACAACATTCTGAATTTGTTAGAAGCAAGTTAGAAAAATATCATGAATAATTAATTAATAATATTACTAGGAAATGATGGATTCTAAACATGCAAAACAAATATTAAAGTTTTTTAATAAGACAATTTGTCTGCACAAAATAGACTTTGTACAATTGATTACCTGTTATTGGAGGTCTTTCTGCAAGAAGATGTTTAGGCTTTGTCTTCTCTTTACTGCGAGAGCGAGACCTTGATCGTGAACGAGACCAGGATCTAGAGCGTCTATGTCTATGATCACGATCTACAGACCTATAAATTAAAAAAAACACCTGTCAATTTACATAATCAAGGGAACATGATCTTTAATTGACCAATTTGTAACTATTTAATGTTTAACCAATACTTAAATAATACTAAAACTATAACAATAAAAAATTTCAGGAGGAAGATGACTTAGTATGGAGTGAGAGATTTAATAGGAAAAACTCCCAATGAAATAATATTTTACTTCTATAAATTCATTCATAAATGTGCCAGAAAGAAATGCTAGTTGCCAACAAAATGTGAGTGCTTTGCAGAAACTGTTTTCTTTCTAAACTGTACACTTATTGTCAAAGAGAGGCTGAGAGAACAAACACAATACGGCATTCTCATTCATCTGATGCAGTAAAACCCAAATGGGAAGATTACTCAACTGGTAGTCCTGTCCTATGTGAAGTAACTACCTTTTCTAGAGTTTCACAAGTATGCAGACTATGTATGTATGTATGTATGTATGTATGTATGTATGTATGTATGTATGTGTGTGTGTGTATGTGTGTATGTGTGTGTATGTGTGTGTGTATGTGTGTATGTGTGTATGTGTGTATGTGTGTATGTGTGTATGTATGTATGTATGTATGTATGTATGTATGTATGTATGTATGTTTGCATGCAGACAATGAGATCATAACCAGAAGAAATGTAGAAAATTTAGAACAAGTCTTTTCAAAAATTCAGGTCTAGACAGAAATACTAGATTTAGGAGTTAAAATAAATAAAATGAAACACCAAATATATAACAACTTCTGGATATAGTAGTGAAAATACTATTATTTCATGTGTGGAAAGAAATTTTAACTAGTTAACACAATGCTGCATCAATGTTCCAAGTTAAATCATTGTTATTGAAGACTGTATTATGACGAAATGAAGTAATCTCTTAAACTATTCAAGAAAACTATAATATTATAAACGAATCAGAAGGACATCCCAAGACAAATTTTAATTGTTTTTTATGTTTCAAGTGCGTGTTGCATAATGATATGATGACTCAACAAATACTGAGCTAATGGATCTAATTCTATTCTTTCAAAAACATATCAAGGCAGATATAAACGTAAGCTTCTGCGGCCGGAGTCAGTATGAACGTTTTGGTCCATTTGTCATACTCTGAGTGACTTAGGTCTGTATGATTCTGACATTGCCCTGAAGGCGACCACAGCATGATGGCTGAAACTTTGGTAGTTTTATCTATCAAGATGCGGTTTGTCCCAGACAAACAATTCCTAAATCAAGGTAGACATTGCATTAACAGTTCTGTGCAACTCAATTGATCCTTACAATACTGATCCTGCACCTTCCATCATACCACTAAATAGCTATGAATGTCGGACACTAACAAGGAAAATGGAAGTTCTAAGAGTATGAGGAGAAAGATGCATTATACACAGCTCCAGTTAAAGAATTCATCAAATGAAGGAGTAAGAATAATATTATGTGGATTAGATTTTTTTGTGGGGTTTTACGGCTTGTCGACATTGAGGTCATTAGAGCCCTAAAAACTTGTACAGGTAGGGAAATTGCTGTTACGCACTAGGGAGAGCCAACATGACTCTCCCTGCGTGTGGGACTCGCCGAATAACTCAACCATATCCACTAAAAACCCTCCTGAATTACAACTCAAAAATCAACATATCTCAAAACATTACATACATCATTATTTAGAGAGAGAGAGAGAGAGAGAGAGAGAGAGAGAGAGAGAGAGAGAGGAAAATGAAAGATAACCTAGCCCTTCTAGCGTCAGGATCGAAAAGAACAAGAGGTGACCAAGGAAGGTCAGGAAAGAGAACGGAAGGAGCCTCACACAAGTGAGTGGAAGTTTGGGGTCCCATGTTCACCAAACATGTACTTACTAGATGGGAGTCCCCTGGGGGATGTGGATTAGAAAAGGGAAACCCCAGCTAAAAGCCTCCCCTAGTTCCACACTCGGAGGTTTTAACCTACACTCAGAGGTACTGAGGAAACAAAGATGCTACTAGTAGGCCACTGCTGTCTGCACGTAATACAGAAATACAAAAAACAAATACAAACCCTCTGACATCATATGTATTTCTAAGAGAGCAATAGGTTGGTCATGTACTTAAAATACGAGATCCAGAGAAATTTTTGGAGGGTTGTCATGGCAGAAAGGAGGTGTAGAGGAAGATAAAAGGAGTAAAGAGTTGATATAAGAAGATTTCAGATCAGGACGAGTGGACTGTTATTATGAAGAAAGCTAAAGCATAACAGCGAGTGCTGAATGTAAGCAAGATGATGAATGTTTTCAAAAATAAACCCTACCTTATCAAAGACATTTTGTATTCTGACTTAGCCTATATACATCTCAAGTAAAAGCATATTAAAAGGATACAACAACAACAACAAAAAATTACCTGACAAATTAATAACTTGTTTTTCATCCTCCTCAGTGTAAGTCAAATTCATACTTTCATTAAGGATTACCTTTCAAAAATCTCCAAATACTCTATGGAATAATATAAATAAAACCCATAATTTTCTGACCTTATCTAGGGTGAAGGGACACGGGGAGGACTTAAACTTCAAGGAAATAATCTACAAAGATATTAACAAAATTTCATTTATTATTTTATATCTTAAAACATGAGTTCCCTTAGCATTATATAGAGTTCAAGAAATTTTAAATTAATAAACCACTAAAAAAATTAAAATTTTTCAGGAAGTCTAGAAGGTTTCAAAGTTAGTAATTCTTTCTTTAAAAGTACTTCAAATTTTTTCTTGATACTATTAAAAATGATACACAATGAATATTGTAAAAGTGTTGAATACTATCTAACAACTTGATTCTTTGCAGTTCACTTGTCTAGGTCAACTTCAGATTAAGCGACTGTAATAAAAAAATATGAGTTTCAAATAAAGTTATTTTTAATGATTAAGGTGTCTCTTGTTGAGCAGATGACAGACATTTTTGTTTTAATAGAAAATTACACAGAATTCTCATGGAATCTTAATAGAGATTGGAGAAGAGAATTCAGGATTTTTTTTACAAACGTGCTGTTACTAGATGAAACAGCCCTGCAAAATTAACCAACTAACAGAATTTTAATGAATTCTTCTCAGTTAACCTAATAACTCATAACAGAGAGGGAATGAAAGCTACAAAAAACATTCAGGGTCACTCCACATCAAATCATTCAATAATGTTATCCACCATTACAGACTTTAATTTTATTGCAGTCTTTTATCATTTCTGTTTCACAAGTTCAAACCATTTCATATGGTTTAACTTTCTCATTATGTTGAGATTGCCGAGTATTTGGATGACCTCAATGTTCACATGTTGATGGAGCTTTTCTTCACACTTCCTAGTGAACTTCTCAATTACTTGGGTGACCATTTCCACTTCAAGATCTTTATGGAGATTGGTATTCCTTTTATACCATGCAGCATCAAGGATGTTTCTCAGGACTTTATTTTAGTAATTTTCTATTGTCCGAATATTGCTCTGACTAGCACATCCCCAGAGCTGGATCCCTATGTCCACACTGGCTTCAGAATTTGCTTATAAATAAGCTACTTATTATACACAGACAAAGGGGATTTCCTACCAATAACTCAGTGCATTTTTTGTATTTCACATCCAATTCTATTCTCTTTTTCTTAATATAGGCTTTCCAGCTTGGTAACTCATGCATCCAACATCATGCCCAAGTATTTTGCTGTATTTGCAAATGGGGGGACTAGTTTACCTTTGATGTAGATAGGTAAGTGTTTTATTTTCACATTTGTGAAATTAAATGCATTGATTTATTTTCATTTATTTTTGATTAGCCATTTTTTGGTTCATTCGTTAGCTCTATTTACATAATGTTGGAGTTTTTCTGTAGTTTCATCAATAATTTTACCAACAGCCATCAATGCTGTGTGATCGACAAAAGTGGCTGCAACTGTTCCTTCCAATTTTGGTAAGTCATATGTATATAACAGGTAGAGTACAGGTTCTTTTTTTTATTGTGGGGCTTTAGGGCTCATCAACGGCAAAGTCATTAGAGCCCTTAGTACAGATTCTAGCACACTACCTTGTGGTACCCCAGCTCTTATGCTCATGAGGGAAGAGTACTGATCATCTTGCTTGACCCTGAAGTGGCGATCTTCTAATAATGGCACGTATTGTGATGACAGAAAAAAAGTTTTGTTTTGTAAAAAAAAAGGGGGGGGGGTAAAAAAGCTCCTGTCAAACCTTAACAAAGTCTGGGCAGCATAAAAAAAAGTGAAGAGCAGACTTCTTTATCTTCAATGGTCTTTTCAATAATGTTCGTTATCCTGTGTACCTGATCATTAGTTGAATGGTTATTTCTAAATCCAAACTGATGCATTGGGTTAATTCATCTCTCACCTAATACAGGTTTTAATCTCATGAGTGTAAGTTTTTCATACAGTTTAGAGGTGTCTGTAAGAGCTACTTCATTTGGCGGTTTCCCAGGTTTGGGTATCATTATTATTTCTTCTACCTTCCATAAACTCGGTATATAATTCAGCCAGAATGTTGCATTAAACAAATACATTAGCTTCACAATAGCTTTCCTAGGTATTTCTTTCAATACCTCACCCAGAATTAGATCATAACCAGATGATTTATGGAGGTTAATACTAGTTTTAATTTCTTTGACCAGTTCCTTAATTGTCACTGGTAGTACAGAATTAGTTTGTCCTGTAGTAATCTTAACAATGGGGGCATCCAAATTTGTTACATTATTAGCTGTGAAAACACACTGAAGATACTCTGCAAAGATACACACTTTCTCAATATTTCTTCTTGCCCACTCATCATTCTCATTTGATATTGGTGGAATTTGTGTTCTTGGTTGTTTTATTTTCTTCATCATCTTACACAATGAACATTCTAAATTGGCATCGTTAGTTAATTCTTCTAAATAGTCACTGATCAATTGTCGTTTGATTTAAGCTCTCCAGATGTGCTGTTCAATTATCTTTAGTTGTCTGTCATTTCTTTTCTATTAATTCTCTGATTTCTTTGGGATAATTGTTATCTTAAGTTATCTTTGGAAGGGTGGGTCAAATTTTAATGAAATTTTGTAGGGTTATTCTATCTGTAAATATAAAAAATACACCAAATTTTAGAGGTTTTGTCCATTAGCTTCTGGAAAAAGAATTTTCAAAGTTCCACAAAATACAGCTGGTTTTTCTAAGTTCACGAAAATTAGAGCCAACAGATTTTATGTTTTTCACTAAAATATTAATGTTTTGTTGCACTAATCCTTATACCTTCCACAGAATTTCATGTTTCCAATGGTACAATTAGTTTTCAGATTTCAGTTCATTTTCAGACCTAAAATTAGCTTTAGAATGGGAAACCTTCTTGTTATAAAATCCTGATATGGATTTAGAAAAACCATTACCTTATAGCTCATTTCTGTCTTTGATATAAAAGAACATATCACTGGAAAGAGGATAATTACAGCTTTAAAATAGTGCAAACAAATTAGTGGGCTTTCAATGATATATGTGTAATGTAATAAAACATTAGCAAGTTAAATTGTCAGTTTGACAGCGCTCAGCTAACATAATTAGCATATATTACAAAAGAAAGCATATATTTTCATATTATTTACATTATATTATCTAGTTAACAATGTTCCTCATCAACAATGTTATGATAATGAAACACTATCAACAATGTTATGATAATGAAACAATCTTACAAAATTATATTTGTATTATCATTATGTAGCAATGAATAGTATTTTCTCTTAATTATTTATTTAGAAGTAGATTGGTTCTTTTTGTGTTCAATGTTGTGCTTTTAATTTGTCAGTGGTCTGCATTTGTGTGTTAGGAAAAAAATTAAATTGGTACTTTAAGATGGTCATATCAAATAAAAGCGGTTCAAATTTTATTTGTAAGGTAGTAATGCTTCTATCCAAGATTTTAATACTTCATATACTAAGAAGAAGAAACATGTCTAACAAATTAACAACATAAGAACTTGATTTATTAAAATTGTCATCAGGTATTGGTTTCACAAGTAACAATGCAGACTGTTCTTATCACCATTGCTGTTTTTGTCCTATTATAAGCCTTATCAAAAATCTTGCTCTGACCCTTTCATGAAGTGTTTGAGAAATATTGTGGCTCCTTGAGTACAATGCTATAAACCAAAACGTTAATCTACTGGCAATGGCAATGAATTTGAATGATAAAAAATGTGTTGGATAAACTTGAATGTAATACACAGATGAGCATATGCTTCGTGCAATTGTGATCAAGGTCCACCAGACACACACAAAACTTCAAAAAATATCTTCAAAGAAATTTTTACAGGATGTTGCGGAAGATTAAGAAATAAAATTTACTCAATGGATCAAGAACTCCAAACAACAGTTCTCTGTGTTGATGAATTAGTTAAGTGTACTATATAAAAATAGATGCACTAATTCCACACTCGTTTGTTTCCAAGACTCAAAACAAGTATTTGAAAAAAAAAAAGGAAATAACTTCCTGATAGCTTAGTGTTAATGATTCTTGCATAAATCCATTGTTTTGTATTGCAAAATGAACTGCAGTCCTATACATTCCAGCTGCACACTATACCCAGTGATTCCTAATGACATCTATGTCTGCGAGCCATACAGCGCCCCTCCTCCCCCAAAAAAACAACCTACACCCAATTATCTTATACGCTAGGCATGAAAGTGATTCAAAGAAACTTCTCTACATTTTATATCTCATGAATAATAGTACTTTGTCCCATTTGTGTATTGTTTCAGAAAAACAATTTAATAAAGAGAGCATTTTTAAATATTACAAAATGTTGAGTACTTAACACAAATGTGTGGTACTTAATATAAAATCTTCAAGATCATGACACATATATATTTTAATAAAAAAGATTTTGATATTGCAATGACCCCCAGTCATTTCAGGCCACTACCAACAGGAAGACAATTTGTGATGGCACAGGGATACAATAATAAAAACTGATACAAAAAAATCTCCAAACCTCTAATGAAGCAGAACAACTTGTCAGTGCTTTACAAATGTTTAAGTATTATGAAACATTGTCTCCTGCAATCACATTTTCTCTCTAGCTGAGGACAATAAGAAAACTACTACTGAAATAAGAAATATGGGAAAATAATGTACATTGCTACATAATGATAATACAAAAATAATAATGAAACATGTTTTAGTCTTCATTATAATCACATTGTTAATAGTACTAAGGAAACATTGTTAACAAGATAATATGTAATTAACATAAAAATCTTTAAACAATGTGGCAACTGAGGTGTTAGAAGATATTCAATAAGAAATTATTAAAAACAAAAATGTACATTTATCTTCTTGCAAATAAGGACTCTGTTATATTTGCTTTTTGTACAGTAAAAATTTATTAGTATCATTATTTAGTTAAAATAATTAGAATATGGAGCAACTGTTAAGTTTTAAACTACTCAAATGGTAGCCTCGAAACAGGTAGAAAAATAGCTAAATCACTACAAAACAAAAATCTTAAATTAAAAAAAAAATTGATTGAAGAAAAATAACTCATGCGTAGGCAATTGGACAGTCAAGACATTATTAATAACATAATTCAATTTTCACATAAAATAATACGAAAAGTAGAGCAACTTAATAATTCAGACGAGAGTTAATTATATGAAGGTACGGGTTTTTCCCCCATTAAACTGAGTACATTGTGATAAATGTCAAAATCACGTTCTGTTGAGGAGAATGAAACAGGTTATGTAACAATATTCAATGCAATACATTACACAAATAAGAGTATCTTGCATTTAGGCCAAGTAAAACAATTTTTTTATGCCAACATTTCGATATATTTTATATCTTCTTCACGGCTAACAATTCTGAAACATGATTTCTCTGTTTATATCATCCCATAGCAATCATAACAAAAATCATCCTCCAAACACAACCATTTCACTCCATTTCATC
This sequence comes from Laupala kohalensis, assembly GCA_002313205.1. Classification (NCBI taxonomy): domain Eukaryota; kingdom Metazoa; phylum Arthropoda; class Insecta; order Orthoptera; family Trigonidiidae; genus Laupala; species Laupala kohalensis. Next base: position 555,083 of record NNCF01126289.1, read on the forward strand.
ACATGTACACACATCCTTCCAATCAACAAACAAAACTTCCGATACAAATACACATTACAAAACATACCTTCGTCTTCTTTCTCTCGATCTACGTCGTCTACGATCTCTGTCTCTCTCCCTTTCCCTTGATTTACTTCGACGGCGTCGATTTGGAGAAGGAGATCGGCTATGTGCCATTTTTCTCTACTGAAAAAATAACACGCAAAAGAAGAGATGGTAAATTCTTTTGATAAAAACTGGAAGAAAATAAAAGAGATCAATCTGGCCATTTAGAGAACAAATGCACACAAGTAGTTGACTAAATAAAACTAGAAAACTGGTATTTTGTTGAGAAAGAAAAAACAACGACAACGAATGATGTTAAGTATAAAAGCAACCATTGAATAATTCGCAACATAATAATTCTTCTTACTTTCAATTCACCTATATAGTTTCCATCAGCGTTGATCAACACATTAACCACTTGTAAAACTCCTTTGACACGACCACAGACTGCATTCAATGGGATTCAGTGCCTCATGAACGCTCATGAAAAAAGACTACGATCAATCAGTATAACCAACATTTGCAAGGAGAGTTACTTTAAATAACGCGATAAATGACTTACGCTCAAAATTCAATTCCACAGAAATAATCACCAATATCGTAAAAAATTGATTTCATTATCGTAAAAGAAATATTTTACGCGATTAACCTATCTTTGAAACTTATTTTTCAGTCTACCTATGAAACTGAATCACGTATTGACGTTCAACAGTTGACAAAATAAAAAAACACATCAATAACGCGAGTGGCATGCCATCAAACCAAGGATCCTGCATGGGTTTGCAGTAATCGTTGTGAATGGTTTTGAGCCTGCGCAGAGCTCTACTTGGTGATATTCGTGGTAATAAACAAGCTTTATTGAGGATTGGTAATTATTTCACTTTTTCTGTAAAATCTACTCTTGCTGTGATAATCAGTTTTGTAGTTCCAAAAATGTTATTTTTAAGTAAGGGTTATTTCTCTTAGTTATTGGTTATTCAGAAGTACCTCATTTACTCTAAGATGAAGCCTACTGTCGTCGCAGATGAGATGTTTCCGGAGGGCGCTGGTACTTACATGGATTTGGAGGAGGTAATTGTGTGTACAAGTTAAACATTCAATTCCTCTTATTTTTAATGTGTTAAATGAATAATGTAACTATTTTGACAGGCAGGTGGATCGAGTGGTTTGTTGATGGATCTGGCAGCTAATGAGAAAGCTGTACATGCTGATTTTTACAATGGTATGTAGTTACACATTTGACTCTGCATGAATGTATTTTTGTCTAATCTGGATTAGTGTTAGATAACTCCTGTAATATTTTCAGACTTTGAAGACCTTTATGACGATGATGACATAGAATAATATGATGGATGTTCATCTCCCTCTGTATAATTTGTAAATACTTCTTCCCCTGTATTGTATATTTATATTTTCTCCCTGTAATTTATAAATGGGAAGGGTATGGGATTGGACATGAGGATTTGTATTACAGATATTGATAAATTGCAATTTGTATATTGAGATAATAAACAAATAATTGAAATCCAAGGTGTTTATTTACTGTGAAATTTCACATAGAACTTAATATTCTCAAAATATAGTGGAACACAGGTGTAAAAAAAAAAAAATTGCACTGCTTCCTCTCACACCTTTCACTTCAATGCTAGGTGGGACAGACTGCGAGTATCAATACATTCTTGCATACGTTCACACAATATATTATTCAAAGCAAATACAAATAATCTGAAATCAGAAATAAGGTAATCTAATACAAACTTCTTACATATATCTAAAAATAACAAAATTGAGACCCCATCACGAACGTGCATCTACTTAACTCAAACCATTTGATGGGCACATGACGTCCTGAGTTATTTATCAACCTCCTTTGGAATGAAAACTAACAAAGGCAGATCATTTATGGCAAAATCTCCACAAGACACACACAGTCGGTGACAAGTACAACATAACACATGCACTTGTTACACACAGGTGGCACATAATGAGCTGACAGAAACCATGTTTCTTAAGTTTAGTCTCATTGAATAAGAAGACCGCATTCTTGCTTCATTATTATAATACCAATTTGTACAAAATGGCAAATGCATACACATGCCACTCAGCCTCAAGGCCACTTTCTTCCTGTTTCAAATGCCATGTGAAATCTTGGAGTGGTAAACTAATGTTTGTGCAGTAAAAATTGCATTTACTATTTTATTTACATGGATTGTATTTAGATCAAGAAATATTTTTTCTTAAATTCACAAATAAATATACAAGATTTCACAGGAAGTTTGGGTGCTCGGCACCTTTCTCCTTTAGAATTGCAAAATTGTGCACACTTGAATGTTGCCGAAATATCTTTAATAAAACAAAAAATCTTTTAAATGGAGTTCCAACCACACAATACTTTTAACTGCTCAGGGCAATTCAGGCATGGAAACAACTTCAGCCATGAATAAGAGATTGAAACAAATACCCATATTTTGCACATAGCACAAGAGAAAGCTATTTAAGGGCAAGGAATCAAATCATGTAAAGAAAGCTTCAATCCATGTAAGTATCAAGCTTATGCTCACAAAGATATTTGACACAGCCCTACTTCACAGCTCATCTTATAGTTCCTTACACTTGCAATTTTCATCTTAGCTTTCCATCTAATCTCCTTCTTCCAAAATGATTTTGAAGTTTATTTTATGGGACTGGACGGTGGTTTTTTAACTTTGAAGAGTGGGAAATAAACAGGAGCCAACCCATAATTCTATAACACAAAGTGAGAGAAAGGGTAAGGTGCTTAAGGGAATGAGGGACATTTCTCAATTCAAAACCCCAAGCACAGCATGAGGCTAGAGTTTATTTTCTGTTGAGCTACGAGGGCAAAATTGGCAATGCTTAACTTGCAGCCTAAGGCAATTTAGTTCACTTCAAGATCAGAAGAAATGTCAGACTCTTCATCAGAGAAATCTTGCAGAGATGGTGAAAGAGGATCTGATAGTGAAGTATGGGATGACTGACGAGACAATTCACTGGTCCCAAGATTACCCTCAATATCGTCCATAGAAATAGAAGATGAACTGGGGCCAGCCCCAAGCTCTGGCAGTGGATCCACCTGTCCTGTGGCCAACTCTAGAACAAAATTGAATTAAATGAGCAAAATATAACATTAAACACATCGTATTTACATTATATATAACAAGGCTAAAAAATTAAGTTACAGAAAACTACAAACAGTCCATCTTCGTCTGCATAGTGAGACATAAGTACATTTACATATACATACATACATACATACACACACACACATATATATACACACACACACATATATATACACACACACATATATATACACACACACATTCACACGCAGCATACAAGCACATGGAACCTTCTGACAAAAAATCAGGGAGTGATAAAATTGAACATAGCGACTGTAACAAATTCTCTGCCAATTTACTTGAATAGTATAGCTTCAGTTATGCACGGTAAACAATGGGTTCAAGGTCCTCAGAAAACTTGCTTCTAACTGAATGACGGGTGAAATTACATGTGAAAACTGTATAATGCATTATAATTCCAATAGAAAGTTCCTTCCCATGTAATGTAACTTATGATTCACAATAGCAGTCTTGTTACTTGTTAACTTATAGAAACCAGGTTATTAAAAACAAACAAATTTAAATATTACTACTCACGGATGACATAATTCTCCAAAGATTTTGGAACCATAGCTTTGGCCCTTTGAAGATCACTTTCAGAACACGATCCTTTGTCAAGTCCTAAAACAATTTAAGTCCAATTAAAACTATTAGATTTCACTCATAATTGATTATGTAAATTTGTAAATACAACACTTCATTCATAAATAATAAAAAATTCACCAAAATGATGAACATAAATGGCACATTTGCAAGGGTCAAAATAAAAACCAACATTACCTCGAACTATTCACATTAGATGAAACTTGAGTCAAAGTCAAATAAGCACACACTGAATAGTTCAAATTAGAATAAATAACTTATGGTTGATGGTTAATATTTTGAGCAATATATCACTCATTGCTGACCCTTATGATCTCATTGAGTTCTCCTTGCTGAATTATCAAAAGCAACAAAATCTACTTTTTACAGGAGTTTTCTTTTTTGACTTCATTACTTTTCTATTTTCCAAATCTGGTAGTCATTAAAAGGGAATTAAACTACATACTAAAACTATTTTCCTAATTATTCTTTTTCCCTTAAGGTATATTTTGGCAGTTACAATACACTTACAATGAATTATCTCTAAAATTAATTCATAATGAAAATTCCCATATTAATATTTTTTTTGTTTGTGGGGCTTTAGGGCTTGTCAACATTGAGGTCATTAGAGCCCTTAAAACTTGTACAGGTAGGGAAAATGCAGTTACGCACTAGGGAAGGCCAACATGACTCTCCCCCCGTGTGGGACTCGCCGAACGACTCAGCCATACCCACTAAAAACCCTCCTGAATTACAACTCAAAACTCAAATCCCAACATATCTCAAGACTTTACTAAAAACATTTTTTAAAAAAGAAGCAGAAGAGGAAAATGAAAGATACCCTAGCCCTAATAGCGTCGGGATCGAAAAGAACAAGAGGTGATCAAGGAAGGTCAGAAAAGAGAAAGGAAGGAGCCTCGCACAAGTAAGTGGAAGTAATCGCAGACTCAGCTCGGGGCCCCGTGTTCGCCAAACACGTACTTACTAGATGTAAGTCCCCTGGGGTCTTCATGTTCTTGTTTTCATATAATCTTTTATTTTTCAGGTATGAAGTTCATAAAAATCTAAAGAAAGGATGTCAATAGAAATATGAGTAAAGAAAAATGTCTTTACACTAGTTTGTCGACTTCTGTATGATCTTTATACAGCTCTATTTGTTAAAAAAAAAAATTTGTTCTCTAACTATTGCTCATTTCACAGAAGGGCCACTGGTAGGAGGGCTGCAACTGAAGGGTGGAGGGGGGTTCTGGCATTATCATCTGGGACAATTCTGGTCAGAGGTCCAAAGTTTCATAATTCAAAAGAGCATTTTTTGGATAATTTGTAAATCCCACCCCGAAACTCTTGTAAACCATTATTTAAAGAATTAAATATTTAACACTTCCCTGGATTTATATTTATGAAACTGTCATGGGTTTTAAGTCCAAATTGCTGAAGCACCACCCTTGTTTCATACAAAACAGTTTTGATCACGAACACAATACTCGCAATAGGAATAACATTCTTTGTCCTCGAGTGTCAACTGCACTTTGCCAAAAAGGGCCGTGTCATTCTATACAATTACCTGCCCAAAAATATAAAATATATTACTTAATTGAATATATTTTAATCCATGGTTAAAAGCTACATACTGTCACCACTGTACCAGACATAATTATTTGCGAATTTAGTGTCATATAATAGTTACGGCACGTGCACGCATAATTTTTCCTGCAGTATTGTGTAGAGATTCACACACACAAAATCTGCATCCTTTTACAACAAAATCATTTAGTGTATGATAAATATCAACTTGAAATAAAACATAATAGGTTCAAAATTAAAATTGAGGAGGATCACTTGTTAAACAGAACATATAAATGTTTTCTGAGTGAAGGATACAAAGGAATAGACACAAAGGAAACTAGAGAGAAAGCGAGGTCAATAAATTAAAAAACCTATTGTAAAATAAGACACGATCTGAAACCGAAAGAAAAACTGGAAATAAATCTGTGACTGAAGATTATGGAAGAAGGTCGCTTATTTTTCCCATTGGTTTATTGGAGTCGATTGTGATTCTAAATTTATAATATTGAAAAATTCTCACCTAACACCATTCCCATTCTCTTGAGAACTTCAATATCATCATGAATCTCAAACTTATCATCAAAGTTGAACAGGTACTCCATTCTAAACAAAAATATTACAATTTATATTTATTCAGTACAATACAGTATATTTATTCAGTGATGTATGCAAAACAACTTACTTGTCATGTGAAATACTGCAATCAATAACAGTCTTCTTGCTTGTATTCACAATAATAAAAGGCAACTGAATAGCTGAATTTATTGGGGGAATTCCAGAATGCTTTTCTTGTTGCCGATTCCTTTCTACAAGATTTTTAAATGAAATTTGCTGCAAATGAGATACCATTTTTTTACTATCACAGATTATAGATAGTTAATGGTATACAACACAAAAACACAATACAAACCTGCAATATCAGGTCATGCAACTGTTGAGTTTTGAGCTTAATACGCTCCACCCGTCTCTGTTTATCTTTTTCCAAATTAACACACTCTTGAAGAGAATTAGTAGGCAATCCAAGCCACCGAATTTCTTTTTTCTCCTTTGAAATTATGTTCATTGCCATCAGAACATTAAGAGCATCATAAACACGTCTCCGAATGTTCTTCTGATCATACTGTTGCTGAAATGTAGACAAGCAACTTCATTTAATTAGTAAGAACAATGTACTATACATCATATTCTGAAATTTTATTGCACAAAATCTTTGAAGGATGTATTTTTTCTACAGGGAACTTACCTGATCCATAGGTGATGTCATCACATTTGGATTCGTAAACTCTGCTACTAGTTCATCTGCCACTTCGTTGTATGATGTTGTACCTTTCTTGCACACCTTCTCACATACCTTCATGGAAAAATGTCTTAGGCCCTTGCCAACTTTTTCTGATTTTCTTCGTTTGCTGAAATTGTTCATTCAATTATTATTTTCCTATATACAAGTTTCAAATCATGAAAAAAAAAACCAGTCTTAAATCATACATGGTAAATTTATATGGTATGACATTACTAATATTAATACTGTTAAAATTATTAATATGCAATACTAATATTAATATGCAATAAAAAATGAAACATATATAAGGTATATTAAGTGTTGATTGCATACATTCCTTAAAAATAAACAAGAACACCACCTGTAGTTACAGTATGGAGAAAAATAATAGGACCCAAAAATTGCTTACTATTCAGGCATGAAGTCACTTTCAACTTCTTGTCTTTTGCGTGAGCCACTATGATCCAGAATAGGAGAAATATAATTTTTGGGAGGGTTATTCTGGACAGCGGTCTGTGGAGTAGGTGTTAGACGTTGAGAAGAGTTTAGTACCTGAAAATATAAACAAAATTTTTGAGGAAAGTATACATTAGAACATAAAACACACAAAATATATGTAAATAATGATATTAATATACAAAAAGAGAAATTTCTTTACAATTTAAGTAAATGTCGTTCTGCTTCATAGACACATAATGAGACAGCGCATTAAGAAGTAACAGTGAGAATTCAAAACTACTTAACATTCACTCATCAATGAACATTTGATTCAAGTTTCTTGATTTTAACTAATTAGAAACAAGACACCTGTTTAGTCAACTATATCCCAACTGGTCCTTGAAACTTCTCTAAAAGAAGGTCTCACTCTCAACATTATTGGCTGAATACATAGAAAAAAAATACAAAGATGTTCCACATTAATAACTTCATCATTACAATTATTTGTTCATTCATTTTGTTTTAAATTGATATCCAATACTTATAAGCAACACACAACTAGTTAACATAGATCATAAAATGTAAATAAGAAGAATTTCAGCTCTGCCTTACAAGTAAATAAATACTTAAAATCAATTTCTCTTAATATTAGAATGAACAGAAAAAAAGATAAAGCATTATAGGTAAGGTTCTTAAACTGAAATGTTTTTTAGATTTCAGTTTAATCAAAGAATATCATAATCATAATCAAAGAAATCAAGAATTTCTTTGATTATGCAAATCATAATCAAAGAAATCAAGAATTTCTTTGATTATGCAAAGAATAATCAAGTAGTACCAGTAATATATGTACCCCTAGAAATAACGGTCTAATAAAATTCATACTTTTCATTCATGGATATTTTTGGTTCCGAAATTATGTACAAGTAAAATGAAGACAGAGAGAGAGAGAGAGAGAGAGAGAGAGAGAAACAAAGCTACCATTGTATACGAAGAATACATTAAGATAAAAGTTTTTATTTATTTATGTATTTGTTTATTTAATTTTAATCAATGAATGGGTCAAATCAAGAATAATTAGCAAGAAGAGACAAACACACATTGAAAATATTCAAACATTTGTTTTATTTAGGAATTCAATTATTTACATTATTGAAATGTTATTTTTCTGACTAAAGAGATAAACAAATAACAAACAGGGTATACTTACAACTGATTCTGATGATGTGAGGTGATGAATGGTTTTAGGGAGAAGAGTTGGTTCTGCAGCTTTCAAAGTAGATACTTTCATAGTGCCACCAGTAGATTGAATAGGTATAGTAACGACTTGGGCAGTTCCTGAATAAACAATTTAGTGTTATTTCTAACCAATCGAATCTTTCCTTTTAGAAACTTTTCTCAATTATAGCCTCTAAGTCAACCATAACAATATTTTACAGATATATTTAATTTTAGATGTAAAATAACTACTGTTACAATACATAAGTAATACAAGTGAACTGGAACCACCTATTGATTTCCTCACACAAATTTGACAATTGTTAACTTATATATACTTGGTTGACCGGGCACAAACCACCTCTCAGTAGACAACTACGAACATTTCAGCCACTCTGCTGAGGCCTTCTTCAGGGCAATATCAGAGTCAAACAGACCTGAGTTGCAGTTGTACTTGTTATATACCAAGTTGGTATACTTGGTAGTAAGTAAAATCGACAATGTGAATAGATACTCTATGAAGTGAAAGATACTTTATGAATCAATTGATAACAGAATATTTAAATAAACTGCAGCTGAATGTATTACAGAAACCAATCAATATATATATATATATATANTGATAACATTTGAATTTTATATTTAGACTGATTTGGTATTTAAAAACAGATAACATGTATCCTTGTTACCATTGTATCCCACATTTCTGAAGGTCTAGGGTAAATTCTGATCTAAGGAATAAACTCTTGATTGAAATGTGTAAATGCTTAGTCCCACAAAATTTATCTATGAGGCTTTTCTTAAACATAATGTAAACATAACAGAATAAACATTTCTGTGCATTCTCACTTGTAAGTTTTCATATTTTTATATGTCCTTTCACTAAAATCATTCATAATTTCAATTTGAAAGGAAAATATTTTTAACTGGACAATGAATTTATTAAACATACGCAATGAACTCAAAGTATTTGTGCCACTTAGCACAAAGATTTGGTACTGGAAAATAAAATTGGACAACATAACAGAATTTCTAAATGACAATGAACTATTTTTCAATTTTTCATCATTTAGGAAACTTTACAATCAACTATTATAGATATCCCATTTCATGACTTTCCCTTGTTTCCACATTCCACAGAAGTTGTGGAAAAAGTTGTTAAGTTAGTTATCTTTGTCAGTAGTAATCAGCAAGAAATGGTTTCATAAAAGTGAAAATAGTATCTCAGATTGTATCAACTGTTGAAAATCAAGCATTAAACCAATTGGGAAGGATGTGTTAAATTAATAAGATTTAATTTATTAATAATTTCTTTCTCATTATAAAAAAGTTTTGCTATAAGTTATATTGTTATACTACTAAAAACAAAAAGATACATATGGGCCCAAAAAACAATTTATACGAAATTGAATGAATATTTTGACAACAATGAGTCTCTGTATTTTGTTATAACTTAAATTATTTCAATTGTAAGTGAAATTCAGTTCAGTAGTGTCCTGTGCTTTTCAATAATATGTCAATTAAGACTCTAATGACCTTGATGTTGGCAATCCCTAAAGCCCCAATTTGAAAGAGAAAAGAAAAATAGTCATTTTTGTATGGTTGTCATTAGAGAGATCGCCAAGTTTTTTTCCTTTTGTGAAAATAATTCAGACCAACTAATACACTAAAAATCATTTATATTGTTGCAAGTCTCAATTGCATAATGATATTTCAATACGGGGAACAGCATTAAATTCATACATTCCACTATAGAAGAAAATTCATCATAATTACTACAACAGGAAAAAATATATTTATGAAATGCCCATTTATTTTGTTGAATATGGTCCAAGTTCCTTTTAAGTGTCGATACCTAAACTACTCAATGAAATACCAGATTGCTTCATACAAAGTAAATCCAAAAACAAATTAAAACAAGACCTAAAGGAATGGCTCATGAATAATTCAGATAAACTTTTTAAAATAGCAAATGACAAATATTTCTATCATTGCTGATATGGTGCACTCCTAGAAGATCATGAAATGATGTGGATACTAGGTCTTAGTTCTTGTTTTGATTTATTTTGTTCATCAATTTTTGAGGTGATTATTTGTGAGTATTGTGAATAAATGAAGTATGTATTTCTGCAATTTATTTTACCTGTTAGAAAATAACAAGGATTATTAACTGACGAGGAACTGGATTTTTATTTATATCAAGAGTACAATTTGCTCAAACTCAGATAATGGTAAAAATAAATTAAGTAGTAGTCAAACAGATCTTTCTGACCAGCTGACATCACGCTTAAAGTGTCCATTAATTTCATCTACTTAATAAAACAAATAACATGATCTACATGATAACACTTTTCTGGTTACTTCACTAGCATGTGAGATTTTATACAAACAACTAGTTGAGTACTCACTGCTTTGCTCATGTCAATTTTCTAATATGTTTCAACTTTATTTTTCTCACATTCCCATTGAAATCCAATACCCATTAATATTGCATGTTTAATAGTAGTAGCATGTGTGATAGCATTGATAGTGTTCATAACTGGTATCTATCATGTTTAATAATATTATCAAAGCATCCACTTCCCTAGAGGTGCTGGGGTGCATAGTGGCTGATTAGGGACTTTAGCATCTTCGGGAATGTTACTACTAATATCAGCGGCCCTGAAAACTATAATCCAAAGTCTCTACACTAATATCAGTCACTTTCACTTATTTTTCCCTTCTCACCTCTTTCCCAAAGGTGTGACTGTTCTTCTGAGTATTAAAAAATTATGTATTCAACACCAATATCGGTCGTTTTTATTTTTATTTTACCCGTCCCTTGTTCCCACCCCTACCACAGGGGGTATTTTTTCTCCAACGTAAATTGATTCTGAACTTAAAAAGAAACAGGGATGTCCTTGTTCATCTCAATGGTACAAAAAACTATGGTTTTGAATCTAATATCAGATTCTCCCATTATTTTTACATGTTACCTCCCCCCACCCCCATGGGTGCCAGTGATATCTTACCCCCACAGCGCGTAATGTCAGATAGTCTGTCATCAATGTATCAAATTGCTCCAGACTCTCCAGAGTTATGGTGGATTATATACATAAAACATTTCAACTCCCATTTCACCCCCTTAGATGTGGATGACTAGATGGCTTATTAGATTCTGAATTGTCAGTGTAAGGATGTCAGAAGAGTACAGTGAAGACTGAACACACAGCACTAATAGAGTCACTGCAGAGAACCACGCACCGTATTGAAGATAGCTGAATGAACTTCAACGCCTCAAGGATTGCAAATTTCTTAGCCGTGTACACATTCCAAAAGGAATCGAGGCGAAAAGACCGGGTGGCACTATGGCAGTGGAAAGAAGCACCAACGGAATTATTCATAGTTGAGCCATCAGTGTATATGAACATATGATCCAAATAGAGATTTTTTAGTTCTCCGAAGCGCTGTTGGTACACAGCAGCAGGAGTGTCTTGCTTTGAAAGTTTAGACAGCCGAAAGTCGATGGTTGGTTGCATGAAGGACCAAGGTGGTGTGAGAAAGTGTCGGTATTTCACAGGAGGTAGTGTTATGACGTTTTCCCCTTGCAGTTGTTTAAAATGGACACCTGCTGGTTGGGGTAACGAAGGTCTTGCAGCGTCAGAAATAAATTTTGGGGAATGTAGGTGTTGTTGAGTGGGATGATTTGAAACCTCCATCAATTTTACTCCATAAGATTCAAGTAGAATATCACGTCTCTTGTTAAGAGATGGTTTGCCAGTCTGCTAATAAGCATTCTATTCGACTAGTGCGGAAAGCACCAGTTGCAATGCGGACTCCTGCATAATGGATACTGTTAAGAGTCCCAAGTGTTGATGGTGAAGCAGAGGCATATACAATATTGCCATAATCTAATACAGACTGAAGGAGACTTCTATACAGACAAAGAAGGGAAGTGTGGTCTGCGCCCCATGATGATGCGTTTAAACAGCGAAGGAGGTTTAGGGAAGAATTGCAACGGGATTGTAATTTTCGGATGTGGTTGCGCCAAGTTAGTGTGCAGTCGAATGTGAGACTCAGGAATTTTGCGGAGCCAATGAAAGGAAGACGTTGACCCCCAAGAAAAAGATCTGGATTATGGAGATGGTATATCCTACAGAAATGCATACAGCATCACTAGGATACAGAAAACTATAGCCGGTAGACATGCTCCACTTGTGTAAAGGTTTTAAAACCAATTGCAGTTGCCTCTCGATGACAGATGCTGCTAGACGAACAATAGATGGCGAAGTTGTCAACGAAGAGAGACACATGTACCGGTTCTCGAACCACTGATGCAATGCTATTTACAGCTATGGCAAAGAGAGTGACACTTAAGATTGAGCTCTGTGGGACAGTGTTTCCCAAAGGATGATTCGGTGATAAATAAGTAGAGGCGTACATAAGTACCCAGGTTTCTTGTAGCAAAATGAGAGATAAATATTCCATATCTTACATTAACTGTATATGCCTTCCCCTGCCTAAATATGAGAAAGTATTTTTTTCCTTCTGAGTTCAGCGGTGCTTGGAAAGGGGGGAAGGAACAGATTTTTGAAATCTCACACAGACTGTGACCACCCTCTTGTTTTGAATGTCAAGTATGCAAAATTTCATCATGCTAGGAATAAAACTATATATTTGTGTAATGGAAGAAGTCCTATGCAGCTCAGTGGGGTCTCCATTTGACAATTATTTAAAATTTCTTTAATATCTAACAAGCAGTTTGTTTAACCATGTATCAAATTCCTATATTCAGTATTCTACTACTTTTTAATAAAATTGTCTTAAAATTTTGAGATCATACCATTTTAAACCTCTATTTTCATCACCCTTGCATGCACCTATGGATATCCCAAGCCGAGATATACCTTTCACCAAAGTATATCATAGAAACTTAAAACAACAATAATGAATTACACAATGACAAAACAAAATCTAGCTTAAATGACATTCTGACTATACTTTTACTAACACAAGACCCTTCATAATACAAGAAATTCACTTACTTTGTCCAGAGCCTTTGGCACCTTGAAAACTGAGGGTACGAAGAACCTGAGCTCCAGAAGCCAGCACAGTAGTTCCCTGAAACATTCATTCTGTTAAAATTTTCTCTACATCCACTTCATTACAATATTTATTTCAAAATGAGATCCAAAATATTCACATAATACACTAATTTGGCTAAGACACTCACACAAACACAGACACCTCTAACTACAGGAATTTTTCGACAGAGGGGAGGAGGGAAAGATTTTGAATGTTTTTCGATTTTATTGATTGAGGGGAGTTTTTATCCAGCACTGCTTTTGTTTGAGCTGTCCTCTTTTAGTCAAATGGTTTAATGCTTATTTGAAGATACACAAAAACAATTTCCCCTTATAGGGTTACCAGGGGACAGGGTCTGAAATAGGTGAGAGAAACCCTTTTTTGATAATCTCACCTATTTACAAACAAAAGTGGCGGTTCATAGCATAGGATGCTTCCCAGAATTCAGCCGATCACTCCATCCTTAATGAGCGCACCACTTGGCCTGTCTGGGGTTAAGCTCTATAGTCGTCAAATGGGCTTGGCACGGTTGTGTACATAAATTCTGTAGCCCCATCCTGGCCCGGGTTTTTCTCCGTTTTTCCTTCGGGTAGAGGCGGATTTCTTATACAGGTTCTCTAGGCTTTGTCTAGGGGCGTGTTTATTGTAACAATAAATCGTGAATTTAGTGTTTTTTCAACTCTTATGATTTTTAAACACTATACTCAGAATAATCTATAGTTCGATAATAACTTGTACATGTAAATTTACAAACATATTTGCGTTAAATTACAAACATATTGACATTATATATGTATTATAACTCGCAGCTAACTTTTTATCTTATCTAGGAACTTTTGCTGAAATTTTTGAATCCGCCTCTGCCTTAGGGCCCTTGATCGGAATTGATGGGATGGTCCCTTGCTTGCTTCTGGAGAGTAAATTAGTTTATTGTCCTCCACGTGGTCATACGCAGTCTGTACGGTTTTTTGACAATAAATTTATAAAATTTGTAATAGGATATGTTTCTTTCTCTATTAAATATTTCATAACCATTTTAAAGCTATTTTTGCAATCTACATAAAATTACAAATGAAATGAGTCCAAACACTGTAATTACAATAAAATTAAAGGATAGGATCAACATCAAGAGAAAGAAATAAACATTTTAGAGTATATACTTTTTCTTTTATTTGTATAAAACGAATACTTATTTACAATACAATACGAATATATTTCTCTAGATTTGTATTTAATTGGGTAAAAGTGGATGAAAAGGTTACAGGTCGATTGCCTTATAAATTTCCACTATTTCAATTCCTTATTCTTCATAATTATGTTTAAACTTTGTAATTAATTTAAAGAATGTCTAAATAAACAATTAAGTCTCATTTCAAACTTGACATAAATCATTAAATTTGTCATAATTGTGTATGTTTATATCAATTTTCTTCGGAATCTTATATAGATTGCAAAAATAACATTAAAATGGTAATACAATAAAAATAATAAAAAGTAACATTTCGTAATTCTTTGGCCTCGTTGGTGACTAAGACCTCGGAAAGGCCGGGCGGTGTGCTCATTAAGGGTTGAGGGATCGGCAGAGTTCTGGGAAGTGTCCTAAGCTGTGAACCGCCACTTTCGTTTGCAAATACTATAGTTCGAGAAATGGAGATCGAACGCACGCTCTCCCGTTCTGCGGTGCACACCTCTGTTGATATATATCCGCTATTTCAATCGCTTATTCTAATCTACAAAGTCCAGTTCATATTAGCCATCAGTTCGATAGCAATGAAATTCCAGGAGAAAAAGAATTAGTTGACCCCAGTCCAACAGCTGAAGCCAGTCGCCGTGTATATGCCCCGCCTCCAAGTCACCTGTCAGAGCCAGCGACGGTAACGGCAGCAACACCGGTGAGGGGAGGCGCGTAGGAGCTTGATAGGCACTCATACAGTGACCAATTGCATCAACGCGATGGAGAGGGGGAGGAGTGCAAGGGGTGGGGGTGGAGGAGGTTAGTGACGGCGGAGGTGAGGTCGGGAGAGACGACGCCGCACAACAAGGCAACACGCCATCGCACATACGCCAATGTTACGACGCTCAATTCACATTAAAGAAGCCTCACGTCGTTATATAAGAGACGCTACACGAGATGATTCATTAAACGATTCGAAGTTTGATGAAATTTTATCTTTGATTCGTCAGTTGCAAACGATAAGCACAAAAACGTTTCAATTTGAACTTCACGAATTCAAAACTTATTCTCTTCACTCATTCCAAAGAAAAACCTATTAAAACACAAAATGCACACGTTCAAATAAATTATACTTTGGGATTTTTCCAACCAGCAATTACTACATTACTTGCTTGTAAGTTCATAACGATGGGCGAAGAAATAGAAAGCACAGATTCAGAGGCAGAGCAAGTTCATAACGATGTACACTTTCATACTGGTACTTGTCACAACACTAACCCCAACTATTTAATTTAATTTCGATTAAAACAATACAAATTAGCGAGAAGAAAAAATCCATAGAATAATGATGTTTTAAATCACATCCCTAATGTTTATTAGTTTCTTTTTCTTTCTTTTAACAAAATGAGTAAT
This sequence comes from Laupala kohalensis, assembly GCA_002313205.1. Lineage (NCBI taxonomy): Eukaryota > Metazoa > Arthropoda > Insecta > Orthoptera > Trigonidiidae > Laupala > Laupala kohalensis. The sequence goes on from NNCF01126289.1 coordinate 571,002, forward strand.
GAATTCGTAAGACTGAAACAAAAATGTCATACATTTGTTCTACTCGCTGGCAACTGAAGAATCTAAGAATAAAAACTTTCGTTCCAAATCAATATCATGCACGCACATCGTTCAGAAACAATTTTTTTATTTCTTCAGGAAAAAGAAAATGCCGAAGAAAATCTGTCTTTAAGTTTGAGAGATTTTTGTCAATGTTATCAAACGTTAAGCTCCCGTAATATTAATAATTTAACATTTCCGTGGAATGAAGATATTTAGAGACTACTCTGTACACGAAGTATAAGTGAAACTGGAGCACTCATAGCCGGACTTGATAACGACTTTTATTAAGAGGATACCGAAATTGTGTTTCTGACAATATTTTCCCTTACATTTTGCATACAATACTTAATCGTAATATTATCTTACTTCATAAAGATTGTACTAAGTATTGACAGAAAATGATGCAATTGTCAATCAATATTCATGCTCCAGTAGAGAAGAACTTCCTGCATCATATGACTTATTTCTGAAACCACATACAACTTGTTTAATAGTAAGAATCAAAACCGAACACAAATTAACATCATTATTTGGATGCACACAAAAACGTCCTTGGATGATAGTACGGGAAATGTCTCGGATACATTAAGAATGTAATCCTCTTAACCTGCAGATAATTCATAAGAACATCTTCGTATATTCATTATTTAAAGGTGAAAAGAATTATCACACTTAATTCACTTTTCAGCGTCTGGAAGCAACAAGACTTATTGAAACACGCAGTTCTAGTAAAATGAAGTACACACTATTCCACACATACGCAACTGCAAATAGCAAATTAGTTACAACACAAGAATTCATTGCTAAACTATCAAGGAAACCAACTCTTGATAAAGGAAACAAATTCAAAAATATGACTTCCTTAATGGAAGAAATAAAATTCATAAATACCACAATAACTATATTGCGTGAATTTTTAAACCTAATGTATATCTTCCTGCCAAGCGTAATTAGATTTCAAGCAGTTGAAATGAACGACACGATTACCTAGTTTAAGAGCCACCGATTCGGACACTGATGAAACATCCAACTTCGAAGAAATATAAATGTGATCCAGTATTACACCGTAAATTATTTCTTAACATTAAAAATTGAAACATCGAAGATAACCCCTCACTCCCATTAAATAATTCAATAAGTTTTTACTTGCTCAGTAACAAAGAGAATTTCGCGAATTAAAAATCTTGGGGTCTGAGTTTCATTGAATTGTGATATATGAGCACAAAATAATGTTTTTATAGCAAAGCAACGTTAACAGCACCCTAGCAATAAGGGAAACCTAAAGTAAGTTCATTATTTGGATTCAAAACGAGGAAATAGAAACAAAAAGACGTCCTCATACACGAAGGTGAAAGAAAGCAGGGTTCCGAAATTGAACGCATTTCCTGTAGGGCTTCTCCCTATACATGCAACTAGCTACTCTGCAAATTAATGAAGTCTATTTTCAATGAACACTTGAAACAAGAAGCTACCGGGCGGNAAGCAAAAAATGTGATTTGAATAAATTTGAACTTCGACAGTAAAATGTTTTTGGTTGAAAGGTCACAAGGGAAGTTTATTGACGAAAACGTACATACATAAATCTCAAATTACGGTTAACCACACCACTAGGTAACAATTATGTTATATTGCACGAAAATGGGAGACGGCACCCGTATTCGAACCCGGGATACCATTTTGGCGCGCCGAAACTGAAGGTCCCGGTTCGAATCCATGTCCCGTCTCCCATATCATACAATATACCATGATTAATTTGAAAACTACTTCAGTCCCCAGATTTCTGGAAACCGAATACTTTTGCTATTCTGAAAACGCAGAATCAAGGCCTGTTCTATTGAATACGTAGAAAATGAGAGGTAAAGAATTACGACTGCTGGGTGGCTAACTAACATGACAGGCGCAATACAAAAACGCGGTAATGTATCGTTCAGTAACCGCGTATTAACTTGATACTACAGTACTGAAGCTTTATTAATAGAAGGAGAAGGGAAAAGTGCGCTGGATTAACATACATGTGCCGTTACATGACGGATCAATACAGAGAACAAATCTAGAGGTATGATACGTTTGATCAACTCACGCTTTGTACGCTTACGTAAGAAGCGCAGAAAAATTAATCGTACTTGTATTATAACTCTAAGAAAAAAAGTTCATAAACGATCATAATGAATATGTGCATATATGAGTAACCCTCACCAGCGAACTAGGTAGAACTCGCTCGTTTTGAACGTAGAAAAAATTAAATAAAAGCGTAGCATATATGTGAGGTTATACAAACCTGATTCGGATACGCAACACAGATTGAGAATGAAGTCAATGAAAATGGATAGAGATATTTCCTCACGAAACACATTGAATTAAACAGGTTCGGCCACAAATCACTCCTCTGCAGAATTCGTTAGCCTTCACTGGAAAAGTTAGGCCAGTGTAGGAAATGTTTACACTCTAATACAAGTTATTTTCGAGTTCGTGAGATGAAACATTTACGCAACAAACATTAATTTCAAAAGTATTTAACAACCTTAATATCTACTATTCACAAGATGTTTTGTTAAATTATATTTTTGTTTTACGTTTATATTGCGTTAGGGTGATCCATAAAAAATCTTCACCAAAATGGGCAATGTTTGACTCCCCACTTCGNCCACGTAACGTTGCCATAAAAGCGAGGGCTCTCCCCCACCCACCCAGCGAACGTCTCAAATTTATCTCGAAGTACCCCCCTGGTTGAGAAAAAAATATTTCACGTTTTCTCATCATGTTTGTGTAAAATATATGTAAATATGTATCAGATTAGGAAAAATTGTAACTTCGACCGAATTTTGCACCCCATCTAGGCAGAATCAACACATTGCTCAGTCACCAATAAAATAATTTACCTGGGTAAATTGTAATGAATTGTTTATTATGTAAAGAATTGTTTTATTCAAAGCAAATGAGAAATTGCGGGGATATTAAGTTTGGAAATGTTGGTTTTTGAAATACGAACATAATTTCAGAAACATGCGTATAATTATGCTGTTTTCTTCAAGTAATAAATAATTAATGGAGCAGTATGTCGGGAATAATTGCACTCTCATAAATTTGGTTTCGGATATCTCTAAAATTATTTTTTCGAATCAAATTTAGAAATTTTGAGAACGGAGAGAAATACATTAAAATGTTCAGATAAGAGTCGATTGAAATCTGATAATCGTAACATGATAAAACCTCTATCCGTGGAAATTATGGCACAGAACAAGCGGTGGTCTAGGATAGGTTAAGAAATCACCATCCAGTTTGGCCGAGAGGGGCGTCTAACCAACGTTATCCCGCTCTGAAACACGTTGTAGCGAAGATCAAACATTACACTTGTGCTGTTCATTTATAAATCAAAACGAGACTTAAAATTCCTCAAAAAAAGTACAAATGAAATAAAGATTCACACAGGATATAAATAATTACAATCACAAATCTATGCGTTTTATCACAGTCTATGTACAGACTGGATCTGTCATTCAAAAATCGACAAGAAGGTTTTGACAATTTTCTGAAAATATTGAAACACGTTTCATCAGAATCCTTTCATTTCCAGGTCATGAAAATTAGCCAGTGTGATTACTTCCCCCATTTCCTTCTATTATAACACTATCCTCTTATCAGATCATCCTGATACACGAATGCGATTGGGGATGAATCAATGAATATACTACGACCGGTCCTAGAGAACATGAGAAAACGAGACCAGCATTACACACACACAATATACATAAACATTAGTAATATACATCTTTTTCAAGCGAGTGTGGCGATCACGTCAAGTACTCACGTACTCTACGATTGTAGATCGGAAAGACAATCAGAAAAGGTCACTGATTCCTCTTCGATAATGACTAAGTTCTTACGCAAGTCCGCAAAATCACCAGTCATACATACGAAGGTCTCCCCTAAGTACGAGTACATTTAGTACAATAAAACCTCGTTTATCCGGACTGGGACAACCAGTAAACTGGGTAATTGGAAATTCGGATAGTGGTAAATAAACAATAAATAATGTAACACTGCATTTCATTTACCATTTTAAATATTATTTTATATTCCTAACTGACCCGATAGATTCTGTCCAAATTTCAATAAATTTGTTTGTGATCGTTTTGTGAATTTGTGAAAAACTATTTTAAATGTGTCAACAAAGTAGAAATGAGGAAAAAACAAGTTTTTGTGTGTGATCGTTGTATCTATTAACGATTGTGGCCAACTGATTCACTTTATTATTGTACAACGTTTGTCACTTCAACCCTCATCGTATTAAGTAGGTAAATCCGCAACTTTCACGATAAAACGACGAAATTAATTCATTTCATGAAACGATTGCGATAAACTTACAACAGAATCAAAATTCAAATAAAAAAAAATCAACGAAATATGTCGTTCCTATCGTCAGTTATGAACGATTATTTTGTGGGGCTTAACGGCTCGTCGACATCGAGGTCATTAGAGCCCTAGAAACTTGTACAGGTAGGGAAAATGCAGTTACGCACTAGGGAGGGCCAACATGACTCTCCCCGCGTCTGGGACACGCCGAATTACTCAACCATACCCACTAAAACCCCTCCTGAATTACAACGTATCAAAACATTACAACGAGGAAAATGAAAGATACCCTAGCCCTCGCAACCTACTAGCGTCGGGATCGAAAAGAACAAGAGGTGACAAATGAAGGTCAGGAAAGAGAAAGGAAGGAACCTCACACAAGAGGAAGTAATGCCAGACTCAGCTCGGGACCCCGTGTTTGCCAAACACGTACTTACTTGATGAAATTCCCCTGCGGAGGCTAGGACTGGGTTGAGGCGAAGCAGTAATAACTTTTCGAATACTTTGGAGAGAATATACAGGAGACTTATAGGTCTATAGGAAGGGACTTCGTGTGCTGGTTTCCAGGGTTTTTAANCCTGAAAACTTTTCCAGGATCATAACGTACAAAACCCGCATATACATCTTTCAAATAGTGAATTGAATTCTGTAGAAAAAACACTGTTCTTCAAAATTTTCCAATTTTTCTTTTCTTAAAAACCTTATTATGACTATTATTATTGAAAAAATCGGTCCAGCAATTTTCAAGTGATGCACTTACCAACGAAGAGCATCTAATTTTTTTTATATAGATAGAGTACTAGCTGATTACCCGACATTATCCAGGATTTTCTCCTAGATCAATTTTATTGAAAAAACAGATCTATCAATATTGTAAGATTATTTCCTGTTTTTTTTTAAACATACGCACAGCATACCTATTCATAATAATACAAAACTTTATTGCATACAGCATTTTGAGTTTCACCTCCAGCAGCAAGGATAAATAAGTCCTTGAATGAAACGACCCTTGAGCAAGTTGACCATGAGAGATACAAATCATTTTTTCGTTATTTTATTTCAACCAAAAGCCAATTTGACTGCTCTGTCTGGAGCCATCACAGAGCCCTTTTTAAATTTACTCACATTCTCTTTGCTTTATCATCTTCCTGCCAGCGCCTCTATATTATCCTCCTTCCGTTGCTGCTCCCGTCCCCGCCGCAGCGAATCTTTCATTCTATCCTCTCTTTGGCAACCCTTATTTTCATGTTCTTCTCAGATTACGTCCCGTAGTATCCTTAATTACCGCACTATATCTTTTCTCCATATATTTTTAACATTGGGTTTCTCCTAGGCTCAACTAGATGCCTCAATCACATCGTGTTCGCCCTTTTTAATTGAAATCCGTAAATGTATCCTATCTTTCTATTTCTCAAGTTTTAGCATTGATTGTGCTAACCTTTCCAGCTCGTTTCTGTTTCCTACTATTGACACAGATCGACAGAGTATGCTACGTACTTTATCCGCTCATTTTTCAGAAACTCCAATGTTATCCATCACTATGTACCAGTACAAAGGGTCTGTAGATGATCCATGTGGACATCCTGCATTCACTGGTCTTATGATCTTCCCGCCACCTATTTGCAATAACATACTTCTACCACTGAATATGAAACTATCCTGTTATATACTATTTTGGAACTTGTTTCCTCCTAAGCGTTGCCAGAAGGAGACCCCAGTGTACATGGTCCAACGAACCTTCTATATAAAGATAGATTGCCAAACAATATCTTTCTTTTCTCTTTCACTTATACCTTGAATTAATCTTTGCCAAAGGAAAGGAGACATTTTCGTGTTTTTATATCAGTATGGAGTATATTAGTATTTTCAAAAGACGTAAAAGCAGAAATATACTTCATACATCGTATTCCAACGCACTCTGCTATCTAACAGAACAGTAATGTATCATTTTACCTGACTATAACCCACCCTACACCCCACGCGGCGCAGGTTCAGAAAAGATTTGACACTCAAACGCCCCCACTCCCATTAGTCTCCGCGTCCCCCTCACGCGAGCCCGCGGCACTGGAGGCGCGCCACGTTCGCCCGGGCCAAGGCTGTCTGCAGTACGCGGACGACCCGGCGACGAAGTGAGGGGATGGCAGCCGACACCACGCCCACCCCCGATGCGCAAGGCACGCCACAATGTGAAAAGCCATGGAATGGAAACTGCATTGAATTTTTTTTTATCACATGACATGCTAACCCGGATGACAACGAGATATCCCATCCTTCCCCATAACAAAAGAACTGTAGTAATAGTAAATGGAAACTTTACAAACTATGTAAATAAATTGAACCTACTTTTTAATCCTTGGGATTGGTTTGCCAAAGCTATTATTCTCTTTTCCTGCTAACCCACTAACATAATCTTACGCAAAATATACTCTTCGCTGAAAATAAGAAAAACCCAGTCGGCCCATCACAGAAGGATCTTCACATTTTCCCATAGTTCGGATCTGTATCATGTGCTAATAGTAACATATCTGACTGAAATGAAGTTAAATCCTTCTTCATTGTTCACATTGCGATAAATTTTTACTATATACTTAACTTACATTACTAAAAAAGGGCGGCATACAGCCACGTGACACCTATTTTGTTCACATGCCGCAGGAGCATACCAAAGTGTAACGCGTATGTTCTGAACCACAACAAAGCAGAGATATTCAACCAATAATACCGTGGCAACGCAAGATGTTAAAGGCGTCGAATCACTCTAGAAAACTTCTTTACGAAACGTTGTGAGTAAAATAGTTATTTGTCTATTCAAGGTCGTATAAGTTTATAATTGTTTGTTTCTAGTTTTCGTGTTTGATACAGCTTTCAATTCCAGGATAATCTCAGATTTTATTATAGGATATATTTTTAATGTTCTTAATTAGCGTGTACAATAAACAAGCAACATCCCATACAATTTTCTAGTCCATAACTCTACAATAATTTTCTGCCTGCGTTGTAGAGTGAAATATTGAACAGTCCAGAAATTGGTTTTTATATATTTGATTTACCCTACATTTTCATACAAACCTCAAGATGATTTAAATTTGCTTGTGAGATACAGCGAAAATGAGAAATACCTTGATATTATCACGAACGAGGAAAAAATTGAAAATATTTCTTCCAATGAGTTCCTTAAAAAGTGAACATTTTTAAACGAAAAACCTAGTATCAGTTGTTAGATAGTCTAATCAATACGTTTAAATACAAAAACCAACGGGAAACAAAATAATTTACAATAATTATTTTATTTTATTAGTCCACATATAAAGGAATAAAGGCGACAGCTGAAAATTATTATTTACATATCCTGATGTAGAAGACTTTTCAACACATAAAAGCTCATCACACATCGGGAGTACTTAGTATAAAATGATTTTAACGCAAGATTCACTTTCTCGAATACAGGACAAACCATTTAAAACCGAATGACCATAAACCAAGAAACTCCCGAAGAACGAAATCACACCTAAAAAATTACTAAGGGAGAGAAGACAAAAAACTCAAGTTATTTCCTCAATCAAATGAAGTATGAAACATGTTAGGCGTACACTGCATTCGTATTAATAGTAGCTTCAACTCTACGTAAGAAAGATAGCGTAACGTCGTGTGTGTGTACATATATAAGCTGTAATTATACGAAATGTAATTATCATAACAGAAACGGATTATTGTTAGAAACATGTTACCGAAACTATAAAAAAACTGAAAACAGATTACGGAAAAGCTAGCGTGACCTCCATGAGAACATCTGAACGTGTTTCATAGTAGAAATACACCCACTCTGAGCTTTTTATTCGGCTATCGGCCAAACAATGGGGAGAAAAAGTCGAAAAAAATGTAAGACTGTAGGGTATAGTTTTATCGTACGGAAATCTAAGACCGTCCACATCTTTTGAAGAACTTTTTTTTTTGTGGGGCTTTAGGGCTCGTCAACATCGAGGTCATTAGAGACCATGCAGGTGGGGAAAAATGCAGTTTTGCACCATAGAGAAGAGCCGTAGTGACTCTTCCCCGTGTGTGGGACTCGCCGAATGTTTCGACCATACCCACTAAAAAACCCTCCTGAAATCAACAAATATCTAAATACAAAGATGAAAGAAAAGAAAACAGTTGCCCAATACATTATATCACAAAAAGGAAAACAATTTCTAAATATTATATTTTCTAATTACAGAAACGAACGATGAAAAGGAAGAAGACAGTAAAGATAAAAAAGGAATGCAAATTTTAAACCCTCCTGAGAACTTGTGGGAGGAGCCCCGATCTACTCATAAAATTCAATAGTTTATTAACATTAACCGTTTCATTCCCGAGATTTGTTGGTAAATCTGCAGCCAGACCAATTTGTCTCCGTATACTTGAGTATCTTCTGCAATCAGTTAGTAGGTGACGCACTGTCAGAACAGCTACACTCCTCACAAACGGGTTCATCATCAAGTAGTAAGAGATACCTATGAGTGAGAGGACAATATCCTGTGCGCAGGCGGGTCAGCAAGACCTCGTCGCGCCGGGCTGGCCTACAGGAACTGCTCCATGACTTAACATAAGATTTGATAAGTCGGAGCTTATTCCTTTCAACAGCTAACCACTCATTGCTCCATTCACTCAGAATCCTCAACTTGATGGAATTTATGAGATCTCGTTTTGGAATCGTGGAGAAATCCACGCGAGTCTTAAGGCATGCCGACTTTGCGGAAACGTCTGTTTCCTCATTTTCTGATTCCCACGTGTCCGGGAATCCAGCAAAACATTATGTTCTTTCCATCACTTTGCAGTGAGAAAAGTACATCCTGGATGTTCTGGATCAACTTATCAGCTGGATACATATTCTGGACTGCTTGAAGGGCACTAAGCGAATCAGAACAAATCAGAAACTGTGATCCGCGGGAGCACTTTGTTGATCGCAATGCACTCAATATGGCGTAGCACTCGGCGGTGTAAACGGTGCATAAGTCACCTAGACAGTAGCACCGTAGAAGAACCGTAGAGGTATAATGTTACACGATATAACTACACATTTCATTCTCAAATTTTCCGACTTTATCATACGGTAGGTTCCCCATTGCCTGGTCTACAACTCAATTAACAAATATTTTGTAAATTAAATGAATAGGGGCATTTTGGAAACATTAAGATTTTATTTTGTCTTATTTCATGTCAATTTCAAAATTTGCATACTTTCGTTTATTTCACTCTTTCACATCAAGTTCTACTCAAAATACACATTCCAGTATTTTTTTTGAGGCGCAGGACATAAGACCCCGAAAATGTTAATATCCAGAGACTATAAAAATGCCAATGTACAGAGATACCTCGTGCTTTAAATTTGAAACGTAAAAACGAGATTATGTTCCACTTGGATAACAAAAATTGTGGAGTCACTCGGTATAAGCCCGAGAAAAACGGAATTTTTAAAATGAAATTAAATGGTTGAAGACCTCTTGTACGAGAAATGACTTTGAAAAATAAAATGTTTTTTTTTTCATACGTAATCCTGGAAGCTGTGAAAAGTAGCCTCAAGTTCCAAAAGAAGGATTAAATCATGGGTTTGATATACTGTCATTCAAGATACTGTCTGCTCAGCCCAAAGCGAAGTTACGGGTTCTGCTCTAACAGAAGTTCTACAACAGTATCACAATTTGAAGTCTGAAAAAGTTCCATTAAGAGCAGCAGTTTCATGGAGGTAACGAAGTCTACGCAGATGCAACTACCACGTGCGCCGCCCGGCCAGACACAGCCACCGATCGATGGACGGGGCTCCACGCCGCCGGGATTTGAACTCAGGCTTACGGCGTCGCAGTGGGCCTTCCCGCTCTCAATGGATTCGCAGGCGAATGTAATGGAGAATTTTTTGGCCGAGGTCACCAATATTTGTGGATGTATTCACCAAATGTACATCAATACAGAATACAGCTCGATAGTCTCAAAAATGCAAATAGGGAGTAACGATTATTTAGTGATTATTTGGGTCCATCTTGGGACATACAGTTTGGTATAAAATATTACTCATCCGTATTCAAGCTGCACCCAATGAAAGACGAACTCACAAAAGCTAGTGTTGCAAAACAAACGTACTTGATTTCCTGATACATTTTGTCATAACCAACCAAATGTTTATCCTATATTTAAGGGCCACGTACAGAAAAAATGGGGCTAATGGGTTAGGTGGGAAGGAGTTCAATCCCTTTCTCTGCGAGCGTGGTACGTTTCCAGGGAGGATTTCCCCCATCTTATCGGGAAATGTCGCTCCATTTCCTTTCTCTTTCGTGCAATCCAACATCTTTCATCTCCAAACCATGACAAACATCTTTAGTAAGTAATGTTAAGCAAGTTATCGTATAAAGAGCAGAAGAATTGGAGTTATCTTATCTTTCGCAAGCTAATCCTTCCTGATTTCTCTCGTTCCTGGAGTATTCATCTGGAGCTCAATTCTTCTAGCACGCACACTGGGGTAAGTACATTATCCTTGCAATAGTTTAATTATAAACGGATCCAATAACGAGAAATTCGAATAACCTAACAATTCGCATGCACGAAATAAGGATCAAGAAAACCTGGCAAAACAATAACAAGGGAACTGTTATGTCCTTAATAACTGCTACTCGCTAGTAACAAAACAACTTTTTATTTTCCAGTAGCCATATACAAATTCCAGAATATAATAGCCGATGATAACAGTTCCAGTAATCCAGTAGACATTTGCTGTAGTAGAGTCGAGTCGAAGTTCCGTCGACACGTAAGTTGCGGCGATATCTGATTCCGATGGGTGGTCCGTTACTGAATCGCCTCGGTTGTGGTCTGTCTGCCGCTGCACAGCTTATAAGCGGCCGCCCGCCTCCTATTGGTGCTCGCTGTCGTAGCACGGTGCCGACATTACATGCCGCGCCCAAGCTGCAGGTAGCGCTATCTGCGGGTAATCTAGAAACTACTAGCTCCCGCGGTCTTCAAACAGCAGCGTGTGCTGCAGGAACAACTACAAAATCAAGTGAATTTGCATGTTTTGAAGAGAGAGAGAGAGAGACTATAGCTGATTACCAGGCGTTACCCGGGATTATTCTTAGACTTGTCATCTTTTACTCAAAGAAAAAAATATCTACCTATATTGTTAGAACAAAATACTTTTACTTGACAGGTTTTTTAAATATGTACTACACCCAAATTTTTCAAATTCATACCAATATAAAACTTGACCGTATACACTACACCATCTTGAGAAAGCCGCTCCGGTCACATTTTAGTTTCCGATGCATGACGTGGCTGCACCATTTCATTCTAAAATCTGAACTACTCGTTGAAATTTTACGATTTAAAAACGTTTTTATCTTTGGAATGCACAAAACAAGTAATTCATTAAATTTGACAATATCGTTAAAACGTTATTAACAATAGAAGTGTTAAAACACTTGAATTTAAAAGAGTAATTTAAGAAGTAAAAAATCAAAGTGCTTTAACACTTCTATTATTAATACCGTTGTAATGATAATTTAGGTTAATTTTTGTAGATAGACATGCTGTCGCGGCCTTTTTTTGTAGTGCTATTTATAGTTGTCACCTATCTCTAACCGTTTAGGCAGCGTAAGCGAATAGACTCTATTTTCTCGATACTTATTGTCAAAAATCATTTCCAACATACACACACACGCATAGAAATACATAAGTCACTCTTATATTAGGCGAAACTGTTTTGGCTCGCGCCTTCGTCACTTGTTTCTTTATATTTTCTACTTCATGCGATAATAAAGATAATATGGAATCTAGCATGCCCACTCTCCTTCGGAATGGACTGTGTTCACATTAGCCTACTCGTGTGTATTCCAGCGGGCAACATGTCTTCATCAGTGTCAGCAGTTCCCTTGCAGACTGCCCAAGCACATCCTACCTCAAATCTTCGGGTATCCTTTTTATGGTATACATAGGTGTACTCTGAGCGCTCTTTTCTGAACGGACAAATTCACGATCCTTGGTTTAACATACGAAGTTGTGGTGTGTGTTATTTCGGAAGGTGATGGTGCCAAAGAGTATTTCCAATACAAATAAGTTTCTTATCTTTCGGTCTTCTTAGATGTCGAGACTTCCAGGCACACGAAACGAAGATACTGCATCACAGTGGAGATCTAGACTGCTTAACACAACTCAGCCCATCCTCGTATATTATGCAGTTTTTACTTGCAGTACTTTATCGTCTATCTCCAGAAAAAAATTATATTATCACCAGATATAAATTTATATGGTCACCCGATATAAATTTATATGGTCACCCGATATATAATTTTTTCACGAAAACACGCCCCAAACATGATCCCTCCCATTTCTTAGAAATTTCAGCATAGCACGAAAACAATTTTCCAACAAGTTACATCCCTCGTCTTGCGGAGTTGAGAGAGACACTCATAATGCAAGAGACGCAACTGAGTCATTTTCATGGTTCTCTTCTGAATTGAAGGGTCAAACATCACAGAAGCAATGACGTCCTGATGCCACCTTGGCTCTATGTAATAAAGAGACGTCCAGCAGCGACGTAGTAAGGTTTTCTCTAAAGAGGATAAGTTGAGAATAAAACAATGTCTTACAAATGCTAATATTGTTTTTAAGGTATATATTTATATAAAGTCAGTGATAATTCATCGGAAACCGTGAAAGTTGCAGGTTATCAGCCTACTTGTTATGCAGGGATAGGTTATATGAACTCGTGATAAAAACCTATCCCTGAATTTAACCAATTTTTAAATTTTCAGTATACTTTTGTGAAGAGCAAGTCCGGACCCACTGCATCCTCTTTGGCTGCGCCATTGCATCCAAGTTTAGCGAAATGCTCATAGAAATCCATGTGTGCGTAAGATATATCTGGGGAGTCAGTACATCGCCGAGGAATGTTAGAAACCATGTGAATTCCTACTACTTCAGACATTCAGTCCAGGGCCCAATAGATGGCTATTTTCATTTATTTCATATGTGCGGAGAAGAATATTTAAATAAAAATTTACTTTCATTAAGTCAATATATAAAATGGAAAAGAAAAAAGTTAATGACGGTTGAGCGAGACGTGTCACTTAACAGTGTTTGTGATCTGCGATATCGAAACTGAAATTTTTTTTTGCCACTTACGGAGCGAAGAATGGTCCAATCACACGTTCTATTTGAAAATCTTGACCGAACAGCGTCGTCTCATCTGAACGCCATCGGCTCATCTCCGCGACCTCTCCCGATCACAATTTTGTGCCGGTGTCTCTCAACTTAGTCATTACACCGACCTTAACTTTTAATATACACATTCAAAAAACAACTGATACAATTTTGAATAAAATAAATATTTAAAAGGTTTTGTTACATACATTCATCAAATCAAAAGTGAAAAATATTGGGTAGTAACTTGTTAAACATACCAACGAAAAATAAGGATAAAACATAAACGAAAGGAGTGAAAGACCCCTAGGTTGGGCTTTGATTCAGTCTATTTCATCCGGCGAAGACTTCGGTATACAAGATTCATTCATACTTCCTGGCTATATAAATCACTTCATGATAAAAATTTGCTGATTTACTAGGAAATTATAAAGGGATCATCACTTGGAATATTTTTTTACGTCCGACTTTTTTGTTACAACTGAAACATTTACACAATATAGATTTTAAGAATGAGATAGATATTTTATTTTGTTTCACACACACTTTACTTGAACGTATCATTAACTTAATGGAAATAAAATGCAATAGGAAACACGTCAGACATTACGGTTACTTAGTGGTAATTTGCCATTACTAACTCGTGGATCGAACACTAGATGGGGTTGCCCCAGAATGTGCGAGAAACTCCTTTCCTTCGTAAATTCTAAAGGTTGAAAGGCCTGGACGCATAGAAGCCTGAATTAGTGATCACAAAATGAAGCCCTAAATACTACTGTGAAGTCAGGTTCAAGGATATTTCACGGCTGATAGCCACTACAGTCATTAAAACAATGCCTACAAGTCTATTTTTTATCATAATTAACAACGAAATTATCTAATCCACATTTCCATACTTGGTTCCACTTGTGCATTATCGAAACAAAACTCAGTCGATTTCTGGGACTTCTACATTGTTTCTCAAATATCAAAAATGTCTACTTAATCTATCCAGGTATTGTAGACCCCACTAACAGACCATTCGCGAGTTATCTCCTGCCCTGCATCTTTTTTTAAATATTTATTCCGTATACTCGGCACATCAATTATGACATCCATTCTTATGATAAAAGTAGCTTTAATACGAAACTAATAATGTTTACATTGGATTATTCCGATTTCAGTTGTGGAATTGTACATCTGGAACATTAGTTCCTGTTGAGTTAATACTTGACCTTTTATTAGTATTTTAAAAGAATTTACGAGATAGACAAGTAATTTAGTAGTGACGCCATATTCGTGCCCGGGAACGTACTATAATATTAGATAGGATACAGATGATAATGGCCGGACACCTTAAACTTAAAACAGGCGGGAGAGCAAATGAGCGGTTCTTTTCGACAATGTAGTTCCTATTTATGTACTAAATATAGACCTTCTCAGGATCGTGAAGTTAGTTCAAGCTCAAGGGCTAAAACTAACATTATCCCCTCGAAATGATTCAATTTTAGTTTTCTAAATTTACTATCAAAATAGCAGCCACAAAATGCGTATGACCACGCGGAGACAAACTAATTTACTCTCTAGAAACAAGCAAGGGATCAAGATACCAAAGGTAATTTAACGAATACCTGCTGTCAACTACGTGTTATTCCTGAAATAAATTAAAACCAATTAAATCCCGTAAATTTGAGATTAAAAATAAAAATTTTGAAGATATTCCAGCATATGCATAAACTAGCCTCTTTCCGAACGAAAACCACAGAAAACTCCTGCCCAGAACAATGATTAGTTGCTAGTTTTCAGCACCGAATCTACTCTCAGTTTCGTGTAAATTTACGTAACTACTATATTACCGGATATAGCAGCAGCTTCCAATCACTTCACACAATTGCATTTACGAGAACTCCCCATAACCAGTTTGGAAGCAGCAATTATAAGTAGCTAAAGATATTTCATTTTTGTACTTTACCATAAATTTCTAAAATTCTTAACTGAAAGATACGCCACGCTACTTCGTATATATTAAAGAATCTAATTCGACAAACCATCTCACGCAACACTGGAAGGTACATGCAGTTAAACGCATCGAAATCTGGACATATTCACCAAAGAGTGTGCAAAGATCCACACATACGAGTAGATATCTACGAGTAGTTACTAGTTTGTATATTTCGATGGATCCACACGGCGGACGTGATAAGGAGACCGGAGGGGACAGTAATGAAATTAATCAATAGATCATGGTATCACTATTTATTTCACATTACCAGTCAATAATTCACCTGAAGTATATTTTTACCGTAACCCTATTTTTAAAAAAATAAGACATAGGTCAGGAAATAAAGGCAAAAAATGGCTGTGCCTCCGGTTAATTCGTCGAAAGTTGGAAAAGGTTTTAATCTCTTCTTATAAATATAAAAGATATCTTTGAAGTTTACACAAGGCGGTGGGAGGGTTCAAAAACTTGATACTTTTTCCGATTTATCGCAAACTCATAAATAAATACAACTCTTACATAAATTAAAGCTAAATTAAATTCTGCGTCGAAAGGGTATATTATATTTGAAATTCCGTCAACGAGTTGAAATTCCGCGAAAGTTAAAAAAATATTTTTTTACAAAAATAGCAAATTTTTTCTTTTAGACCTCATTTTCGTTTTGTTAAATGTATTATATTTACAATAACACAGTGATTTACTTCTTAGGTCATCAAGTACCGTCAAAAGTATCATTTAAGCGGTTTTAGCTAATTCTTTTTCGTTTTCTCGCGACTACGACTCGCCAACTATGCATTTCTCACATTACACTAACAGGTACACTACGTTGTAGGCCGAACAAGCAAGCATACTGCATTCAAAATTCCAACAAATAGATACTGCATAAATCCGTAAAACCTTCATTTCTTAACATTTTCGTCAAAAGAAGCAAATATTTTACTTTGAACGACTGATTTTTGATATTACATGCATTACATGAAAAATTACACCACGAAAGGTAAAATTATTTTCATGTGATACACTATCAATTTCTGAACCTTAAAACTTTCTAGAAAATAATTAGAATGATATTTACGAAACAGAGCCTGTGTCTTCATCCTTACCAGGCGTTTACCAACATGGGAACGAAGTAGGTATCAGTATCGTGTTTAAATACAGTATCCACCACAGAATTTCATTTCACAAAAAATCAAAATTAGAACTTAATTTTTTTCATTCCTATGTTAATACCTCATTCACCATTATCACGATAGATTTGACAAAGAATACAAAAACCTCGTATTTCTGTTTCCTAGAACATGTTATTTCTAGAAAAACCCATTAAGGGATTGATGCTAGGTATTTTTCACCCAGGATCATATGAGCCGAGAGAGAATTTTTTTTATGGGGCTTTAGGGTTCGTCAACATCGAAGTCATTAGAGCCCAGAGAGAGAAGTTATCTTCAATTCTCAATAAATATGTGGACTATGTAAGAAGACTGTTTTGAGACAATTTGTATAGTGATATTCGATGGCTATAAGCGTTAGGCAGACACTAGAAGCAAACTTTACCCTAAAGATTACTTCACGGGAAGAAAATTTATACTACAAATAAACAACAATAGATAAACAGTATAATATTCTCTATCTCGTCCCTTCTCCGGGCCTCGTAACCTCACTTAGTGGCACCCGCAATTAACTGATCCTTTCGATTTTCCGAATTTTCTAAGCATCTCAAACTGGATACATAACTTTCTGGCACTGAAATATTTCTATACAGATATAGAACCTCTATTAATGACAACAATGTATCATTTCGGCAGTCGTTGATAACTCACTAGTCATAAGCTACGTCATACTGTCCCAAAGATATTAATATTCCATCGTAGATTCGGAAAGTTTTGTATCCCTTAATGAAAAGGCGACACATAAGAAATTTCTAGTTTTTAAAATGCCATCGACGATTATCCACCCAATTTTTTAATCCATCCCACACCTTCTAGCACTTTTTTGTAATTCAATATAAGTTCAAAAATTTGGTAAATGTGAAAAATGACGCAACATGAGCCCTACAAATCTTTTGTTTTCCTCTAGTATCCTTCTAAATGGTACTCGGGGTAGAAGTTTTTCTTTAATTTAAAGTAACGAAGGAATATCGTATCATTCGACACGATATCTCTACAACGAATAGATGAATTTTCACAACCACTAAAAATTTGACTTCGCTCTGAACCTCTGTGGTGAACGGATGCATCGTGTCGGTCCGCTCTCTCGACAGTGCGATGAGAGTGTTTATGTCGAACAGTGCTACGATTTTGTACCAGTACTTCGAGGAAATATTGCGTAAATTACTTTTATTTAATTGTGCTAGAAGATTATATTGGTGACATTTAACAAATAGTGATTTCTACTGTGAATAACTTAGACGTGCGGCCCTCCTCGGCGTCATGTAGTGGCAACGTGGACGGCGCTGTGACCTTAACTGCTCTCCAGTCCGGCAGTATGCAACAAGGGCAGCCCACGGAACCATCATTTCACATGGATGCAAGCAGTGACAATACGACACCTGTGGATTTAACACGGTGCTCGTGGCAAAGCTACTCATCCACAAGCACCAAGAGAGCAAACCCTGAATACCTTGAAGAAAACAAGGGTGAGGCAAAAAGTTTCTTACGTTTCCTACTATCAGAATAGATTCGAAGTGCTACGCTCAGTTGAAACTCATGTTAATGACGAAGTGCAATCTGTGAAAAATGCAGTACCACTAAGATTCAACCCTAACGTCATAAACGTACAGGATATGATAAACTATTTGTGAAGTACTAACAAAAAAATTCAAATCAAATCTATGGCTAGTGACAATATAAACTTTTTTGCCAGAAACTCCAGACACTTACAGAAAACTTTAACAGTAAACGTATAATTTATACGTACCAACTGAAAGAAGATCGCGCATACAGAGTCGTAGTACGTAATATCCACCACTCAGTGGACAAAGAATATATAAAAGTAGCTTTCAGAAATAGGTCACAAGGTCAGAAATATAATGAACGTACTGCACAGGGTAACAAAGGAATCTCTATCCTTATTTTTTATAGACCTTGAACCTCATCGCAATAACAAAGATGTTTTCAATGTTCGCATCCTAATCAATAAAATTCGAACCTCCCTACATGAAATGTGAAATAGTCCAATGCAAGTGATGCCAGCGGTATGAACATACAACAGGACATGGTGCCTATCCCCATCGCGAAGTGCGCAGTGAGCCATCCTTCTGAAAATTGTAAAAAGGATATACGTATTCCAGCAAAGTGTGCTTTATGCGAGGACTGCCAAAAAGCTAGTAGTAAAGGTTGTCAAGCATACCAAACCATTCTGAAGAAAAAGGGTGACGATGTTACTAACAAGACAGCTAGAACCTCGTACCACGAAAGCACTTGCACACTAAATGAAACTTTTGAAGGAGGTGCGCGCCAAAACAATCCAAAAACCCATTTACAAGTGAACATTCCAAATAAACACCCTCAGGTTACCTGGCCCAAAACCTATGCCCAAGCTGTAAATCCCAACCCAGTTAACGATAGTCCCAACCAGTTTGATGAATTCGCATCCATCTCACAAAGGTCCTTCCACAGATTCGAGAAAGTTTTAATTCAACAGAGCCAACAAATTCCCTTCTGAACCTAATAACATCACTTATCTCTTAACTGTCCAATGGGTAAATATCTATACTTCGCACCTACCTCGCCACAAGAACACTCAACAACACCGGTTGCCATATTACGTCATTTTTCTCTGAGAAATGGCCAAGTAATCTTACAATTAATTATCTCGGATATAATGAAACTTTATCCATAATGTGCATCTCATACAAAATAGCGGTCTGGAATGCAAATGGACTGTTCTAGCACAAAAACGAACTAGGACTTGACTATGAAACTATGACTCGGACATCGAAATCATGTTGATCACGGAAACTCACTTCACTGACAAAAGGTACCTCCATATTAAAGGATAAAACGTATTTAGCACGAACCATGCCGACGGTACAGCTCACGGTGGAAGCGCCATACTCGTACGACAAAATGTGCGTTATCATAGTTATTCGCATTATCATGACTTTCTACAAGCTACGTCAATACAAATCTACGACGAATTTGGTATCCTCACCGTTTCATCAATATATTGCCCACCAAACATTCAATTAAAAAAACACAATTCGAGCGTTTTTTCTCTACCCATGGACCACGATTAATCGCGGGCGGTGACTACAATGCGAAACACCACTACTGGGGTTCAAGACTTCCAAGTCCTAAAGGCCCGTTTACACGGGGCCAGCTGCCTGGCAGGTAACCTGCCTGACAAGTTGTGAGGCAGTTACCTGCCCCGTGTAAACGGAACCTGCCTCAAAAATGAGGCAAGCTGCTTGTAATTTCAGCAGGCAGGTTACTTGCCTCGGAGAGTATATTTGAAGAAGGTAACCTGCCTTACCCCACCTCTATAAGCAGCATAAAGTGAGGTTAGGTGCATAATTGTTCATGAGAGTTTCGTTTGCATCTATAAGTTTACATTACATTTTTTGTGGGGCTTTACGGCTCGTCGACATCGAGGTCATTAGAGCCCTAAAAACTTGTACAGGTAGGGAAAATGCAGTTACGCACTATAGGGAGCCCACATGACTCTCCCCGCGTGTGGGACTCGCCGAATTACTCAACCATACCCACTAAAAACCCTCCTGAATTACAACGTATCAAAACATATTACATCAAAACATTACAACGAGGAATATACCCTAGCCCTCGCAACCTACTAGCGTCGGGATCGAAAAGAACAAGAGGTGACAAAAGGTCAGGAAAGAGAAAGGAAAGAGCCTTACACAAGAGCAAGTAATGCCAGACTCAGCTCGGGACTCCGTGTTTGGCAAACACGTACTTACTAGATGTAAGTCCCCTGGGGGGGGGGCATTTTGTTATTTTGTTGTTGGTTGGGTGTTGTTGATTTTACAAGTGAAATTTATAACATTTTACTTAATATTGAAGTTTTAATACTCAATTTTAACATATTGATGTGTGTCTGAAATATGTTGCAGAACGTCGTGTTGGGAAATAATGTTTGAAATTACTATTTTTGCGATTCCAGCAGATTTTACAAGTAGTGGCCTATGTACAAGGGAGAAAGAACAACATTCAAACCAAGATATATCATACTGTTTTTAAATAGCGAAGTGAATGGTCGGTTTCAAAACAAGACAAGGAGACACATTCAATATATTGTTTTCAAAATAAGATACACAAAGTTTTAAATAAAAATAAGATACATCCAAAAATAATTTTTTAGTTTTAAAGATAATAAAACAGGAAGAATTTTGATATTTTGGTTAACACTTGCCTATACCACTTTTAACTTGTGAAGAAAATATTTTTATATATAGATAGAAGAGTTACTCAGTTTCTTGTGTTTCCTGAAAATTTTTGTCAAAGTGTGTAGTGTTTTGATAGTCGGCGACTGAAATATAAATAGTCATAATGAAGTGTAATATAATCTATCTCCGAATTTCAGTTAACAAATTGCATTGTGTAATGTCGGTCATAAGTGGAGTGCCAAAAATACTTATTCACAATTAATAGTGAGAGTGCATTTGGTGTATGAACTTCCTTTTAGAAATTTAATTACATATTTGGAGCGAAAATGACTACTTGCATTGAAATAGTTATTGGAATAAGTAACATATACACATGTATCCCTACATCTCTTCTTACGCTTGAACAAATTAGGCTAAACACATAGCTTGTCTCTTTCAGCTAGTGTTACTTCAAATATCTGGAGTTCTTAATGTAAATAGTTATTGGAATAAGTAACATATACACATGTATCCCTACATCTCTTCTTACGCTTGAACAAATTAGGCTAAACACATAGCTTGTCTCTTTCAGCTAGTGTTACTTCAAATATCTGGAGTTCTTAATGTAAATAGTTATTGGAATAAGTAACATATACACATGTATCCCTACATCTCTTCTTACGCTTGAACAAATTAGGCTAAACACATAGCTTGTCTCTTTCAGCTAGTGTTACTTCAAATATCTGGAGTTCTTAATGTAAATAGTTATTGGAATAAGTAACATATACACATGTATCCCTACATATCTTCTTACGCTTGAACAAATTAGGCTAAACACATAGCTTGTCTCTTTCAGCTAGTGTTACTTCAAATATCTGGAGTTCTTAATGTAAATAGTTATTGGAATAAGTAACATATACACATGTATCCCTACATATCTTCTTACGCTTGAACAAATTAGGCTAAACACATAGCTTGTCTCTTTCAGCTAGTGTTACTTCAAATATCTGGAGTTCTTAATGTAAATAGTTATTGGAATAAGTAACATATACACATGTATCCCTACATATCTTCTTACGCTTGAACAAATTAGGCTAAACACATAGCTTGTCTCTTTCAGCTAGTGTTACTTCAAATATCTGGAGTTCTTAATGTAAATGGAATTTGTGTTGATAATAACAGTAGAGATTATATGTTCATGATCCACTTTGTCATTGAGATTACCACAAATAGAACAGTAAGGTGTATTCTTTTCACAATTTATTTGAAGTGCAAAGGACAGTAGTTGCATTAAAATAATTGATTTAAGTAGTGTATACATGTGTGTGTTATTGTATCTCTTCTCACATGAACTTTAAAGGATCAAAATAATTCAAAGCTCATAATCCAGTGTTAGTTACTTCAAGTATCTTAATTTTCTAAAATGTAAGTGGTGTTAGCATTGATAATAGTTCTGACTATAATGTTCCAAATATTCATTGCAATATTGCATATGTAAATAATAGCAGCAGAAGAACCATGATTGTTGCTCTGGAGAAGTTTTCATCTGAAGAATTACAGGTTTCTCTGTTCTTGTTTCTATTTTGCCTGAACTTCACTGGAGAAATGACCAGATCAAACTCCCAAGGAATTTTTGAGTGAATAACTTGACAACTTACAACCTTTTTCTTGACAATCACTATATATTTTGTGAGTTGTAAATACACATTTCAATGTTTATATCATGATCATTCAAAAGAAAAGATCAAAAGTTATAATAAATTAATTTATTTATCTACCTTGATTATATAATGGACAAAAATAGTAGAATGTATAGCATTTATTAAAGAGGAACATTTGAGAAGCTTTAATTACAAAAGGGTTAGTTTGTGTCAATATAGAATATACTCTATAAACAATTATACTATGATACCAAAAATAATATTTATGATATACAATATGTCTCATTTCATTGTAATATTACATCTGGAATAACAGCATTGGAGGTGCTTTAGAAATGTATGAAAACCACTCAAGAAATTACAGAAAAATATTGAATTTTGTTCATAAAAATAAAAAGATGTCCTACTTTTGATTTCATATTAATGTTAGAATCTCTCTCCTAAAATTATAGTAATTTGATATTAGTTTGCATCAATTCAGTTAGAACAACAGGAAATAAAAATTTTTTTTAACAAAAATAAATGGAAGTTATGATGTGAAGATATGCAAAATAAGTGCAATCATTGCCGTAAGATTTTAAATGATCCATGAAATGACCTTTTAAAGCCATCATACAAAAATCATGTCTAAAGAGAAAGTTGATTAGTTAATACAGGATAAATATATCTCCACTGATCAACAGAATATGAGAAATCAATTTTTTTCTACGGTCTCATTGTATTATTTCTTAATTAATAATTCTATTCTTTTTACTATTATATTTATTGCTTAAAAAATTAACTGTATTATATAAGAAAGATAAGTTTCATTTTGTGTTCTAGTGAGTGGACAATGCTTTGTTAATTGTACATTTGACAAGTTCTGCTCTATATTGTATAACATGTTACAATGTAATCGTCAATGTATTTTTCTAGTTTTGAATAAATAAATAAATTTTTCTCAGAATTTATTGGGATCTCAAACCCCTCACATCAAAGAAGGGTATGAGGAAAGACTATCGGTAATATTTCCAGTCCTCTGCTGTAAAAATATTTTGGTTGAGATCAGTTTGGTGATATAACTTTGGTGGTATCAAATGGTGAGTTTCTAAAAACCTAATGAAATCATTACTTATGTGAAAATTAAAAGAATTCATTTTTAACTCCAGAATAAGAAAATTCAGCAAGTGCTCTGAATCATTGACCATGCACAAGAAGACAGATTTTGACTTGAATGTTAAGGGTGTTGCCAAAAGAAGGTTTCATACATGGAAAAAGTTGTAGATATATTTTCATATTCTAACAAGAGGAAACTAATTTGTTTTTTAATTTATTTTTTAAAATATCAATTATTTGTTTCAATTTGCCTATGAACTAGTGTGCCTATACTTAGAATGTGATTTATGTTTTAAAGCTTTTGACATTGCTTGGAAGAATAAAATTTTAGATAAAATTGTAATGCTGTTTTTGAATGTAATCAGAGAAAACCTAGTCTTTTCCCAATTTCAGGAAGAGGTTGGATTCAATGTTTAGGCTCTGATGGGTGTGTAGAGGTTCTTGCTTAGGGGTTGCAATCTCATTATTACTTACATTATACTTATAATTTATGTATTTTGCAACATTATCATTAATAGTTACTTTTCTGTTCCCAATGGCAAACTTTTAGTCTTGTCTTCATGAAAGGGATTATATTGAAGTATAATAAGGCTTTTGCTTTGTTGTAGGAGTATGTAGATGATAATCTTGGTGTCCGTCACTTGTGATAATGTTGTCATTTGTTGTGTCATTTTCACTTATTTTATTAATAAAACGTATTTAAGTAATTGAAGTAGAAAAAAACACGAAAGAATGAGGAAAATATAATTTATAAAAGATTTGTGACAGAAACTACCAATGATTACAAAAAAATACTGGCGCTTCTTTGTTAGCTGTATTATTCAGTCAGTTCTCATAAAAATCCATTTCCAAGTATTTTGAAATACATCGAAACGGAATATTATTTTAAGTATTTTTCTGCGATTTTTGTTAATAGTTGATCCAGGTAACAATGTACAACTTAATTGAGTAGAGTCAGGTGGCAACATTGTTGGATGGAGGAGGGGTTGCGCATGTGTCATTGTTGATTACGGTCAGATGTTTTCTGTCAGTCACGAAATAAATGTCGAAACATATCCCTCATTTCACTCGCACTTATGACCGAAGAGCACACATGTCGTATTTATGTGTAAACGGGCCTTAAAAGTAGAGAACTATACAAAACAGTAATTAGTCAGCGCCTGTCAACGTTCGCAACTGGCAAACCAACCTACTGGCCCACAGACCCAAAGAAAACTACTGACACCCTCGACGTCTTTGTAGGAATACGTCTGTCAAAGTTTCATCGAAATCTTCTCATCCTTTGATCTATCTTCGGACCACTCTCCAATAATCTTACTTATCAGCTCAACCATAATAAATCGTACCAAAGAACAATTTCTCTGCAACCGCAAAATTCAATTTTCTAATGCAGGAAACTGTTACGGCTAATCTTCCTCTGAAAACGTCCTTTGACATCGACGAATTTATTGGATACCTTACCAACCAACTCCACTGCAGCAATGTACTGAACGCCCATTGAGGCGAGTTTAAAACTCAACCAAACCATACCAACTGAGATTCGTAATCTTCTACATCATAAACGTAAATTAAAGAAAAAATGGTAACATTCTAACAGTCCCGCTGACAAACGCATCCTTAACAATGCATTCCAAAAGTTGAAGCGTCTTCTATTGTGAAATCAGAAACGCTACTTTCCGAAGAAAAATGGAATCATTAACCGCAAATGAGGCGACTGACTATTCACTATGGAAAGTAACTAAACATAAAAGACCACAGCAACCTATACCTCCAATCAGGAAACACGATGGAAGCTGGGTAACTAAGAAAAGGTACATACGTTTGCATTCTCACAAGTCTTTCAACAGACTTCAGATATAACAGAAGGAGTCTGTTATTAAAAATTTTCTGGGCGTCCCCCTGCAGATGGCGAATCAATCCGTTCATTCAAGTCTAAAGAAGTCCGAAAGGAACTCCAGAAACTTCACCCCCGTAAATCCTCCGGTTGCGACCTTCTCGCGGGTATGATCTTCAAAAACTAACCAATGAACGCCATAGTCCCAATTACTTTAATATTTAATGCAATTTTGAGGATTGGACACTTCCCCTCACAATGGAAAATAGCTCAGATTGTGCTGATCCAGAAGCCAGGAAAACAAGCCACGAAGAAATATCATACAGATCTATAAGTCTCCTACATGTCATCTCAAAAGTGTTTGAAAAACTTTTTGTATACAACGTCTCTACCCAATCCTGCTCACACAAGATCTTATCTCCACCCACCAGTTCGGTTTTAGGAAAAAAAACACTCCACAATAGAACAAGTGCACAGAGCTATGGAAATAATCCAAAATTCCCTAGAAAACAAACTTTATTGTAATGCGGTATTTTTGGAAGTTAGTCAAGCGTTTGGCAAAGTCTGGTACATGGAACTTTTATACAAAATTAAGAAATACCTACCATTTCCGTTGTCTTTCTAAAATCCTACCTTTCTACAAGGCTTTTTTCAGATAAAATTCAATAAGAAACTATCTGAACTCATTCCCATTAAATCAGGAGTACCTCAAGGAAGCGTCCTGGGACCCATCCTGAATCTTCTCTACCGTCATCCAAAAAGGTGTCGACTGCCACTTGCGCCGATGACACTGTCATCCTCGTGTTTCAAAGAAGATCCGAAGGAAACCTCCAAAATCCTACAAGAGCACTTGGACAACTTGACAGACTGGTTCCGAAAATGGCGCATCAAAATAAACGAAGCCAAATCTGTCCACACCACATTCACCCTCAATACAGAAACATTCCCGGAAATCGTACTCGCCAATAAACCAATTTCTCAAAGTGACACAGTTAAGTAGCTAGGAATGACTAGACAGGCGACTTAAATGGAAAGAACACATTAAGAAAAAACAATTAGATATAAAATTCAAATCTATGTACAGGTTACTAGGTCGAAAATCAGCACTGTCACTCCGTACGTTACTGACATACAAAGCAATACTTAAACCAATATGGTCCTATGGAATACATCTGTGGGGAACTTCCTCCACCTCTAACATTGAAATCCTACAAAGATTCCAGTCGAAAACTCTTTGCATTGTCGCCGACGCACCATGGTACATCACAAATGCAACTCTCCACCAGGACTTGCGCATCCGAACAGAAAAGCAAGAATTGTAAGATACAGCTCAAATTATTTAAACAGACTTAACATACACCCGAATTATCTCGTTATGAATCTGCTGTACAATAGTGACCGTAGAAGACTCCTCAAACGCCACCATCCTTCAGATTTAGTGACTAGATTTTCACTACATATGTTAATATTTTCAATGTTCATTTGAAGTAACACTGCTGAGTGTCTACTTTATACTTATGTATTTTTACTTTTTATTTTTACTCCTTGTGCAATATTTACCTAAATGTTCAATTTGTAAGAACAAATTGCAGATTTGCTAATGAAGATTTAGGATCTAAAAGAAAAAAACAACTAAAAATGACTCCTCTTTTTTACTTATCTACGTCTGCTCCAACAAAACAGCGTTTTCATGATTCGCAATAAGCCTTACAAATATAAATAAATAAATGGGAATTATATTATAAATCGCATTCTAAAATTTTTCAAATAACTTTTCCAATATGCCCTTATCAAATTCAACGTAGTCACAGAAACTGCATTTTTTTCACATCACTACTGTTTACAGACATAACCTGTGGTTCTTTTCCATCGATATTTCTCATCCGCTGTTGGCCGTATCTCTCTATCTAGTGGAACGATTGGCAGTGGTAATATCGGCTTCAGTTACGCGAGTAGGCGGCGCTCTGTCTCACCATATCATCTCGTTATGCACAAGATAATATTGACACTACGCATACACATTATCTGGCTCTGGCGAGTCACATGTACGACTGGACCATTTACCTTCTGTTCGGTCAAATAGGTATACATTCTACGGAACCACGGAAGGAACGTTTCCAAATACTTATGAGCTCCAAAGACGCACATTTCTCCGCAAGGCTTCTATAAACCTAATCGTTCCCCGTTCCGGATTGTAAGCTCAACTGACCTTTCTTTGAGGATAAAAAATTGTGAGTTTCTAAAACAAAAATCTACAAAGAAGTTGGCACACGTGATTCCAGTTCAAAATGTTTGGAATCCATGAAATTTTAACTCGGGGAAGAATATGTAAGTAAAATGTTACAACTATTGGTCTTTCAAAAAATACTAGTTTAATTCCAAACAGATCAAAGAATTTTTGACGTAATGTGGATCGTAGGCTCTAAGATTTTTTCAAACAAATTATCCTGATTTCACTTACTAATAAAAAAATAAATAGTTTTTGATAAGGTTTTATTTGTAAATAAATACAGAAGTTGGTCGAACTGATTACAAGATATCCGTAAACACTTCTTTGAATCAAACGCAATTCGGCGACGCCTTACAACAAAGCAAAGCAAGAAATCCCCTCCCGAGATCAAGCATGCGCTCGAGCCTCCCGCCGCATGCCACGTCGACCCACTCGTTGTTCGGCGGCGGGGCGTGCGTCGCGCTTTCGCGCCCCCGCTCGCGCGCAGGTCGCCACCACCGCTCTGCGACGGGTGGCCCGCGGGAGCCGCCGCGCAGGCGCACTGAAGAGGCGGCAGCGATGGCACGGAGCTGGCCCCCACGTGGCACGCGGCAGCCGCCGCATCCTATGCACACGCACTCGACGCAAGCGCGCAGGGCGAACAAATGAGACACGACACGGGGTGAAACATTTCAGAACCCAATTTCAACTTTATCGCGATCTGTGTTTATCGAGGATACAATTGATAAAATACTTGTTTTGCTAAGGAAGCTTCCACTAATCTCTAGCACTACCAGATATCCCAGATGAACTATGATAACTTTTGCAACTTTCTAAATAAATGAAGACTTACGACCTTTTATGGACGTTAATTGTAGTAGAATTTTACAACTTCCCATCTGTCGAAATTGTCCTGATTGTTTGACCCTGAAATAGGTTTGGTTTACTTTATCATATTTAATGTACAAAATGTGCATTTATAATTCATTAACCAAGACATTTTGACAAGTAAAAATTATTTCACTACTTGAATAATAGAAAACTGACAATCTGCTTTTCCATGAAATTAAGCTTTACAATTAAAGTAAAAGATCTGATGCAGGTATCTAGACATAAAAATTGATATCATGTATTTAGATATTATGTATTAATTAGTATATATCTATCTAGGTTGGTGGTAAGTGAAGTTAAGAGGTTGGTGGTTTTCGCTGCACATTTATATACATCACACCGGATATCAGTAGCAGCCGAATAAAATACACTATTTTAGAATCATTAAAGTATTTCTTCCGTTGGACGTTCGCGTGTTGAAGAGACTTTCACGTTTTTACACTTTTCATTGATGATAGAACTTCACAAGCGGTAATGTAAAACTACAGCTTAAATTAAGTATTAAAACTACTGTATAAAAGCATGTCATTTCCCATTATACGAGACTGGTGTCCCCTACCCACAACTTCCGGACTTCCTGAATTGGGCAGTTACGTGGGCGACACGACTCACCGAGAAGACCCCCCTCTGCACTCCACTTCTTACAGCCCTATCTAATTGTAAAGCGCGCCAGTTTCTTTCGCGTGAACACACGAGGGTGGGCGGGCCAAGGCGACGCGAAACCAGCGAACACGGAGGCCCGCCCACAATCCGACAGTTCGCGTGGTCGTTTGAATCGCGGGCCGAGCAAAGCGACCGACCGGGCCTAACGAATGAAACGGCTGGTCCCAAGGACGGATATGAGAAGCACGGGCGACGAGGCAACGCCCCCTCTTCCTCCCTGCCCATCGCGGCAAGACTGAGCTAACGCTACCCTCACGCGACCATCCGTGCGCAAGACTTCTCCCTTCTCCAACACTTCCGCGCCGTGCTCCTGTAATTACATAGAGGTCTCGGTCACAAATACGCGGTTAAATCAAATCCCGTAGGAAGTAGACTGTCCACTAAACCCTGCAGTGCGGCGGCTGATAAGTCGGGTGGGGGAGAAGGGTCCATTGAAGCAAGAGACGAACATGAAGCGACGCGTGCGTCCTGCCTACGTTGTATGAGGCAACGGTGCTCCTCAGGGCTCGGGGAGAACGTGGCAAAGCGGCAACAGATCGGAAAGAGCGCTAGTGTAGACAGGAGGGGGCAGGAATTCAAATGACTGGTTACATTTTGAATGTCCAAGTGAACTGCAGTGGCGTCTTCCGTTAATTGTAATCACAGTTGAGAAGGCAAAACGGCAGGGCATTATGAAAGGGGAAAGCCAAAAATTATAAGGCGTAAAACGTAAAAAAAAAAAGTTTCAGCTTCTTAACTTTATTACGGAACAAACAAAAAAGTTTTAACTCATAATATATTCAGTTTTCTTTCTGAACTATTCCTTCAGAATGATGTAAAGAAATGAGAAACATTTCCATAATTACCATTTTTCTTTTAAATTCACTACACAACTGAATTAGAAATACATAATTGATTTGAGTAATATAGTTATGAACTTTTAAATTTAGGTCAGTAGCAGCAGACATCCTCAAAAAAAATCCTGTTAACAAATGTAAATTTTGATATAGTATTTGTCACGATAATTTACTCACCTGACTGCCATCATGACTCGGTGTTTTAATAATAGTCTTAACAGCCTGGCTGTTTATGGCTGATGAGACAAGGTTACTAATTGGTTTTGAAGGTGTTGTTTGCACCAACTTAATGACTTGAGGATGCCCTGTAAAAGCAATAGATTATACATACACGTCACAAGCAAAGAGGAATGACAAGCTTACAAGGTCCAATAACTTTTAAAAATGTATTTTACAATTCACTAATTCACAAGGATTGTACATAAGAGCGAATGTGTTACTCATTATTGTGCATGAACAATTATTTAAAACTCGAAAGAAAACTACCTTGAACAAAACATCTGAATATGAATAAACTGCAACATAAAACTACACCAATTAGCATTAATGTATAATCTGACATAAGATATTTACAAGGAACACTACTTCATAAAAAATTAAAGTAGGAAAGTTATAAATGGTGTAAATAAATAATATTTTCTAACCTAATACAGGATGCATGGCCTACATTGAAATACTGATCAGACAAAATGTCTTCATATGTAGCTAATACTTGTATATTAATACGGCAGATTCAAAGAAAAACGTCTGCAGCAATTAATTTTAAGGTCGCAAGTAGATCAACACATTATACGTTAAAGCAGTATTAAATTGAAGAAGGTTCTCTGTTTTCGTAAGATAGCTCGAGGAACACAGAAGTTAAGTTTAAGCTACTCACCATTAGCATCATGTATGAGAAAATTCAACGTATTATTTTGTTGCGTCATTCTCGGTCTCTTCACTTTGTAGCCAACAACAATATATCACTCACGCCTTCACTACAAATTATTCGATTTCAATTGATCATACGACCACCGATTTGGGCAGTCTTCATCAATTGACCAAAATGGCGACTGCTAAAGTACATCATTTCTAACGTCGAAATCGGCAAAAAAAGCAACAAATATGTAAAAAATATAGTCACGAAAGAATAATCGAACATACAGTCTTTCCTCTGGAAATTGTAAATAAACGCAGAACTCAGAAAATAGCTAAAACATTCATTACAAATTACGGCAGTTTCGAGCAAACACACCTGAGATGAGCTTGGCGGCAGGCACAAAGCTTGACAGCTGATTGGCCGGGAATTGTCACGTGGGGTATGTTGCGTTCCTTAGTTAAGAACTGTTTAACGGAACCGGAACAGTTTAATTACTAGTATATGATTGGTGGTTTGATTCCATATTCCTTGATTCGTTCCTAAGTTCAATGGAAACCGGCAAAATGGTAGAAGAAATAGCGGCGACGCTACCCGATAATGTTTTAGAAGTTATTTTTTCGTATCTTGACCTTCATGATCTCAGGAACTGTTCTCTCGTGTGCAAAAATTGGTATAGGTTTCTAAATGATGAAAATAATGATGTGTGGAGGTTACATTGCATACGAAAACTCGCCGAAGAAGCCCTCAAGGCGGACTTACTTTCATCGGTGCCAACGTATAAAGCGAAGTTACGAGCGTTTTATCACGCATGGAACCCTAATGACTGTTCGAGGAATGTGTACATTAAGGCAAACGGGTTTACATTGCATAGGAATCCCGTTGCACAAAGTACAGACGCTGCACGAGGGAAAATAGGTTTTAGACATGGGAGGCATGCATGGGAAGTGATATGGGAAGGACCTCTTGGAACAGTAGCTGTCATCGGAATAGCTACGAAAGAAGCACCTTTACAGTGTCATGGTTATGTTGCCCTATTGGGTTCTGACGATCAAAGTTGGGGATGGAATTTGGTTGACAACCATCTGCTACACAATGGTGATTCTCAGGGCAATTACCCTCTCTTAAATAATGCACCAAAATACCAGGTTAGTTTTTGTTGGAACCGTTTTAATGAATACTGTGGTATGAGAGAGAAATTTGTTTGCTCAGAGTTGTGTATTTATTTCATGTGATCACGTGTTTCATTTTTGTCAGAAAATATTCCTATAGGAAGTTTGTCCTCACATTTACAGTATCAGTGGTGTCGATTTAGTAGTAACTATTAGTTCAATTTATTCTTTGCTAATGTTGAAAGAATCTATTTTATTTTTAGTATGTGGGTTTGTATACATTACCATTATTTAATCTCTTAATTATTGAATTGAGTGTTGTGTATATTTCATTATTTTCATTTATAGTTGCTTATTATTTTTCTTTATACTACCTCAGTTTCTTTCTTAAACCACTTCAAATGAATTAGTTCTATTAATTTTGAATCTGTATTTCAGGTTGGTGAAAGAATAAGAGTAATTCTAGATTGTGATGACAACACACTCTCTTTTGAAAAAAACTATGAGTTCCTTGGAGTAGCATTTAGAGGTTAGTTTATTAGTAGTAAAATTTTGTTATATATGTCATTAATCTATTTTTGACACTCCAGTACTTATGATTTTTTAGTAAATATTAAATGTGTGAGAAGAAAGTTACCTAGGCCTTTTTTTTTTTGAAATATTTTCTTTTTTGTTTCTCATTTGCTTTTGAGGTTGGAAGTGATTATATTTTGAAGATCATTTCTTACAATATTACAGAAGGTTTTCTAAATTATAATGTAATAACAGGGATTGATATGTCATTCAAAGTGGTGTTATGTTTTAGGTTTGCCTGACAAAAGACTGTACCCTTCAGTTTCGGCTGTGTATGGTAATACAGAGGTATCTATGGTATACCTCGGACCACCCCTTGATGGCTAACATAAATTGTTATTTGTTTGGACAAATTTTCGGGGTGCTGCATTTGATCTTAACTCAGGCAGTGTATTGTCTACAGCTCATGTGGATGAGGTGTTGTACCCTAAGGAGTATCCTTGTTTCATCTGCATTCGGTAGCAAGTGATACATTTTGGGGTGGAGAGATTCTGGTTTTCTCCTAAATACATTTGCTGTTCTTGTATCCAGCAGTGGCTGTGATGTTGCAGTTTAAACATGGATAGAGGAATATCAATTTCCTCTTTCAAATTTGAAGGGACAAGTATGCTATCAAATCTTGCAATCTCCATAGAATATCTACAGAATTGTTGGACTGTATTTCAATGACTATCCGGTGCCACATACTGCAGGTACAGTATACAGTAAAGCCCGGTGTTAATAATGCAATTCCATTATCTGGCTACTTATTTTTATTTAAGACCCAGTGGTATTGGCTATTGTGTCTAGTCTTCCTAAATAAGTGTAATATACCAAGTTATGAGTTTTCTACCAATGTTTTTGTGGCTGTGCTACCTAGTCTTGCTGCATTGTTTCAGTAGTGTTAAATTATTTTATCTGCCACTTTGTTGATTTCTATTGAAACATGCAGTTAATTTTCAAGATGAGTTTTTATGACTTAAGTGATGAACCAGTTATTCTAGAATTGTAATGATGATCTGGTACTTACAAGATTACTTGCAGTGATGTGGATGTGTATCATGAAAGGATAATTACTTAATTTTTGTCAAGAAGTACTATATTAATTCATTATTTTCAGTAAAAATAAAGGCATGAGTCTTGCAAATTCCGTAAATGATATGCTTGCATAAGAAAAGCATTTTAAAATAAATATTTCTTCCTTTAAATTTGTGCACTTATCTTCTCTGCTAGACATGCAAACGTATCTTTTTGGATTGCTATTTTACTGTCAGGAGGTTAATTTTCTTACATTTTACTTAAGCATAAAGTCATTTACGGACTGTGCCTTTTATTGCCTCGTAAATTTTGTGCGTATAAATTTTACATTATGCATTTGGTTTTCCTTCAATTATCTGATCCAATATTTACAATCAGTGCATTCCCTTTTAAACATTCTCCCATACCCATATTGAAGTAATATATAGTATATTACATACCAAATGAGGAAACCAGTGTCTTGGGGTATGATTGCATTTTATTAGTGTCGGATAGTTGGGAATTACTGCTGACGTATGAAGAAATTTCAAGCCTGGGATATTCTTGGAAACATTCAAGTCAGTATATGTGGTTGAAATTGTGCATTTCTTTACAAAAGTAAAATAAGAATGGTCCCAAAATAAATGTCAGAATTTTAAATCTTGGATTTTTCTCTGAATGTTCAGTGTTATTTTGTGCAAACTTAATGTTTCATTCTTGTATAGATTATTTTGTGACTAGATAAGATATTTTAGATGTATTTACTTGAATTTCATAGACATCATTTGTATTATTCTTTTCTTTTATACTTTCATTATACTGAATTTTTCTTTTATTACTTCCTCTTTATTATAATTGATATATTTTGGAAATCTCCACTTATGTAATTGAGCATATATTTTAATTTGATGATTAATAATTATCTACTTTTTATGTGAAAATAATTATACTTTGGAGCATTAGCTTCGAAACTATGGAAATAAATATTAGTGTAATTAAGAAGTGAAAAATATTGTCTGTAAAATATGTAATTGTTTGTATATCTTGTAGATGAATTCAGTCACAAATTTTATAAACTGCCTTAATTATTGGCAAAGGATTTAAACAACACTTTCTTATTGTATCCAGATACGAATTGGTCATTTGTTTTAGGACCATTCTGTGACCTCTGCTGTTTTGGACAACACATTCCTGGTTCCCTTACTTCCTGCTTTGAGAAATTTTCTCTGTATACAATTATCCAGTTTAAGCCTGGAGAATATTTTAGTCATTTAATCTTAAGAACGGACTGAATACATATTAAGTTCTTATATAATTATTTTGCATTTATCCATCTTCAAATTGATAAAAGTTATACAGGATCACTCCTTAAATAAGGTGCCAACTAATGCATTTGTAAGTTTTGATTTTGTATACGTGCAAATTTTATTCCTGGGGGGTAATGGGAATACAGATGTATGCCGCTGAGGATGTCCACCTCTGTGGGCTGTTATATGCCACTAAATGCCTTGTGTCGTTGGCATAGGATAATAGAAAGTTTTTGTATTATGTACATTGTATATTGGTTGATGTAAGCAGAAGTGATCTGTAAGGTATTAAAGATAAGAGTTATTTTGGAGTTTCCTT
Source organism: Laupala kohalensis (assembly GCA_002313205.1). Lineage (NCBI taxonomy): Eukaryota > Metazoa > Arthropoda > Insecta > Orthoptera > Trigonidiidae > Laupala > Laupala kohalensis. The sequence goes on from NNCF01126289.1 coordinate 606,212, forward strand.
GCTCCTTTGCCCTTGATTTGTGTTCTTATGACTTAAGGGCAGTGTTGGCAGGGTAGTCATGTTATATCCTACTTATTTATTTGCTCTTATTAAAACTTCATTGAAGAGGGCACTTAATTTTTGTTTATGCACAAGATCATATTGCTGTGCAGTATGACTGTGCTCCTGAATAACCAATTTTATTTGTTTATTGTGTACTGTGATAATTTTATTTTTGTTATTTGTAGTGTACAAATTTTGTGTTCAGTAAGCACGAAAGAGTAAAGTTGCATAAAATGTGATTGATTTTAATATACATTGTTAATGGACAAAATGTGGATGTCATAGATAATAGTAACTGTAATTATACTTTTTACAAGAGATTCTATACATTTTTTACCACATTCCTCTTGTAGTGGTATGGGAGCTACTTGTATCATACCAGTGGGAAAATGTTACCGCTGCTGGCCCAGATGTCAAAGCTTGAAGGTACTTAAAAGTTTTATCAAAACATAAAGTGACAATAACATTTGAAACTCATTATAAACGGGCATAGTATCTTGGACTGTACTGTGGAATTCTCTAATATTTAGATGTTAAGAATACATTTTGAAATAAGCATTTTAATTCAAATTCGCCCGGCTACTGGCAATAATTGATTGCAATAGTAAACTCATCCGTTTTTAGAGAATAATGAAAATCCATAACGTTGCTCGTATGATACAAGAATGAATTCCAATTGAAATTACTCATCCTGTTATGTTTTCGTCCTTTTTTGAAAATAGCAATATGATATATTGAGAGCTGGAAATGTCAGTTTTGGATTGATTATGTACAAACAAGTTGACAGTGGTGTAAATCCTAGTAGATATTAAATATATTTCAGAGTATTTATCAATTTCTTTTGTTTTGATTCAATTTTTCTACATCATAGAAGTAGGGTATTATCTACTTCTTATTGTATCTGTTAGTACTTTCCTTGGACTGCTAGTTTCTTTGAATTTTTCATGGACATGAGGTTATATTTAGTTTATTTTGGGAGAGAATGATTTTCTATATTGTGTGTACTCTCATTAATTTTTTGACACAATTCTGTCTTCATTGACAGTTCATTTTGAGGTTTTTGGTAGTAATTCATTCCAAATATTTAATTTAAACTAATGTTCCATTAATTCTATTTTATGGCTGCCAATTGGTCCCTTTTTGAGGTACTATTTAGTCACTAATTTTTTTTGTCCATGCCCTTCTTGTACCTTTTTAAGAAAAATGTATCTCTATATGACATTAAAAGACTAAAAAGTATGATACCAACAGAAGTTGATAGTTTAAACACAGACGATGTTTGAAATGAATGGATGGAGCAAGATTTTAACCTTTATGTCATTTGTTATTGGAACTTTGACTGATTGTAGCTTTGTGTGTTTCTTGGTTTGCAACAGAGCTACTCACATTCAACGTATTACCTGTTTTTGGTAAAGTTTGAGACTTAAGTAAGAAATTGAAGAAATTTTTGCGCCAGACAAATGAGTCAACTCAGTTTATTATTTTTTTTAAATTTGTTTTTTGTCATTTGACCGTCTAGTCTTTTACATAGTCATTTAAAGGCTACTGTGTTTCTTCCTTTCTTCTTTGGTCTTATTTAAGCATTTAAAACCTTTTAGAGCGCTTTTGTTGTGTTAGTGCTACAACTAATGTTTCCACACTTGCCCCTGAGAAGGGTTGTTATGTATTTTTGAAACAACATAGTTTTTCTATGATTGAGTTAATTTCTCTTAATGCCTTGTATCCTGTGGTTTAGATGTTTTGTTTTAGATATTTAATATATTCATTTTTATTATACCCACAAATATTACATTTTTACACTAGGTATTTTGCTGTTTAGCTAAAATAATATAAGATTGTCCTTGCTGGGGTACAGTGACTGCAGAAAGTAGTTTAGGTCCCCTCACACTAATGCAGGATGTGTGGAAGGAGCGTGGAGCCTATGTCTATGGTGGGATATGAACATGTTCGGACAGGTACAAGTTAACACGCTTATGTAATGCAGCATCATTTTCAAGTTTCCCACCTGCAATACTTTCCTGTGTCTTTCACAATGTCCATCAATAAAGAGCTTATAGAAACTAATAATAAAAACAAAAATTTGTTTGATTTGGGTTGTGGGGATTGTATCGAGAAGAAGGACAAGGCAGGTATATAGTTTAATGAACATATTATTATGTGATTTTACCCCCCTCAGCCAAAGGTCTCTACCGTAAACTGACCCTGAATGTAATGGAATATTTTATCAAATTGTCAGGAGTCATTTTGAAGTATGTAAAAAATCTTTCAATATTCTAATGTGGCTGTGGTTGCGATTAGATTTTGTTCAATGTTTTTGTCATTTCCCTTTTCTTTTTTTCTTAAAAAGATCAAACATTCAATAGAAAATGTTAAAAATTTGATATTAATGAAATGATTATAACTTGGGAAAAAATATATTCAAGTACATTTGTACTTCTTGCACCCTTGTACTATTGCTAACAACAGTTTCTTCATCTGAAGATGTACTTGAATATATTTCTCTCAATTTTATTGGAATCAATATTAAAAATTGTATGTAAGATCCTTATAATGGTTCTCTCAATGTCACAAGTCCTGCTACTCACTTTGCTCTGGTGAGGTGTCAACTAATTTTATTTTTCCTCCACCTGAGAAATGTGGCCGCTATTCCTAACACTCATATCGCTCGCTTTGGCTTGAGGGGACCTCAACCTAAGCACTGTAATTCAGTTCTAACTTCTCTCTCTCTGACAATCTTGCAACACTGCACTGTTTCCGGTGTCCTGCCTGGGGGACCCATCAGCTCCACCAGACCTCACTCCTCATCTCTGAGGCTGAAAAATAGGATTTTTTCTACACACAAACTTTTTTGTTTCAAAGGTTTGTATTTATAAGCAATTTTTTTATGTCCAAAAATTATCTTTATCGGAAGAGTTTTAGAAACTAGAAGAAAATTTTATTTCAATTTGTAGTTTAATTTTCTCCTTGTTTGACCTTTCAAACTAATGCATTTGAGTTCTTTTACCAAATCCAGGTGTTAGAACAACCTATACTTTTTCTCAATTCAAACCAGTTTTATTCTCAAGTGAGATGATACAAATGTACACCTGTCAAAGACAAGTGACCGTTTTTATGCGTAGAGGTGGGTCTCCCTTCATTTGTCCTTTGAAGAGCAATACTGTCATCAACACTGCCAAACATGACTTGTGCCTGTGGGGTCATAAAACATCAAGGAGTGGGTCAACTGCTGACACCCAGGAGGGTGAGGTCATTTTCTGTAAAAACTGGGATGAGACCAACAAATCCAAGAAGTAAGAGCAGCTGACAAATAGTATCTTCAGTTCCGATCAGTTTGATTAATTTTCTTCACATGAGTGAGAATAAGGTTCAAGTGCAGTCATTCTATTTAAAAGTGTGTATACTATTAGTTTTTAACAGCTATTCTATTAGCATATTAAAATGATTTTTTAAATTAAAATAATTATTTTGTTAACAAATAAGAACAAAAACATGGTTTTGACAAAATTTTGCAACGATTTCTCAAAGCATTGTGCTTTACTTAATATGTTTGCCGTTCTTCCTGTGTTTATACCTTTCATAGAGGGTACTGAAACAATTTTTTTTGTGTAACTTTCTTACCTTGTAAAATTAGCTGATATTTAAAATGCACTACCAACAAAGTACCATTTACGTCTTTCGGTTTTTAGATTGATTTTGTCCCTTTAACCCTGAATTTAAAATTATAGGAACTATGGCAACCCTGAAATTGTATGAGGCATTTGTATGAAACCAATCTCTCTGTCCAGCTATGTATAGTGTGATTGCTGAACTATGATGGTGTTCTTGTTCTAATTGCTGTTGTTTTTTTAGGATGTGAGGTATGAAAAATTTTGTACATTACCTAAGAAATTTGTTTTTAACTGAGCTGAAAAAGTTTTTGTTTAAGTATTGATGAATGTAGTAAGGTGTCTTCCACTTTATTTCAAATTTTCTTGTTACTTGTGTTATGCTCTTGATCCCCTGTCCTTGGGAAGCATCCGATATTACAATTTATATCAAGTTAGATATAATGAAGGTATTAGTAACTTAATTATAAAATAAAAAGATTTAAAGGTTTGTAAAAATTGTTATTGAATAATTTCATGAAAAATAACACAGTTGTAAAGATTGTTTCTCACAATATTTGAATGTTGATTATTTTTTATATTATTTTCCATTGATGAGGGGTGGAAACAGTTTCTACTGATGCTAAAGAGAAATTTTTCAGATATCATTTGTGAAGTACAGAACACAATTGTTTATGACTCCTTCAACCATAGTCCATCTTCAGGTGTAAGTCATAACTTATTATAATTTTAATTGAAATTTAACAGGGTTATATATGTGTTTAATTGGCCTAAAATATACACTTACAGAATGTACATGTGTCTTGAAAAGTAGTTTTAATGTGCTTAAATTTTGTAAATGCATTTAAACTATTTTTAAACCAATTTTGCATTACCCTTAAGGAATTTTGAAAGTCTCCACACATACACTTTATTCCAGTGGGAGGACTGTTTTGATTCATCTAAGTGAAGGAAAAATGAATAGAGATCAATTTTCTTAAATTCCTCAGAAATTTCTTGGTACAGATTTCTAAAAGTCTGAAATATGTACCTTTCATTTTTATTTCATAATTATTCCTAAAAATCTCTATTTTGCAGTATTTCCCCACCCTTCTTTTGGAAGACTCAAGTGAAAAAGATATAAATTGAGTAAAAATCTTTCTTGAAATTGATCTTGATAAAAAAAAGAAGAAGAAGAAACAGCGCAAAAATGTTGGTCATGGATGGCAATTACTCATTCATAGACATGGACCATTTAGTTTTTTGTTTTGAATGAGCGTCAAATCCCCCTATCATTGATCGTTGATCGATGTTACGTTTGTGTTACATTATGATTACGGCTTATGATACTTAACTCGATTTTACCCATGTAAACTTTGAATGAGCAACTTTCCTGTCCTAAATTCCATAAGTAGGTCCCCCTGCATTTGCAAGTCTTTTTTTTTTCTTAAAAAAAAAAAGTGGGGGGAGAAATATTCTATGATAAGTGACAACTCAAATTGAAGCTCACCACTGCCTCATTTCTCAACTCATCATAGCTTATCTCCCTATTGCCCCAAAACCCTCCTCTAGGTGCAGATACAATTGTTAATTTAAATTTTTGATTTTGAAAATAATTATGAAAATTTTATTAATACTAATGTAGAACAGTATAACTATCTTTCATCTCAACTCTCACATTTTCCTTTTAAATTTTGAAACCATTTTAAATTATTTTTTTTTCTGATGAGATGAACATTATCAAATCTTAATTTTTGAAACAAATAATACATTTTTGAGAAATTTGATTCATCCTACTGCTACCTTCTGTGTGACAATACAATTTTTCTCATTTTTCAAACTCCTAACATAATTAAACACTTGATGTGTTGTTTTAAAGGATAGGAAGTATCACTAGTGAGGTAAGGTATATTTCTATTATTTGGAAGTAGTGTCGTTTTCAACTTGATGCAAGCTGATTCACATTAGTCAATGAAACTTTTCTTTGGTTTTCTGCTTTCTATAGTTACTATAAGTAAAATTTGTGTTCGAGAGCAATACATCCTGTTGATAAGGTCAGGTGAAAAAAAGGGTGAGCTAAGATTTTCCCAAAGATTTTACAATATTAAAGATAGGTAAATCATGAGCACCTTTTCCCCTTGAACTCCTAAACTGTAACAGAAATTAAGATGTCCAGACTACGCAGTGAAAATGAAGCAAATTCATTTATACTAATCTTCCATGGTTATATTGACTTTTATTAACATTTTATTATTGTCAACAACTTTTATAATAAGTTATTTAGGTGTGATGACAGCTCATAAACGAATTAATTATTATAGGAACTAAAAACCAACATGATTTGTCTTATTCAAGATTATTTTATTTTTTTAATGCCATAATTCAGCTACATTATTGAATTACATTTTTCTCATTATTTCAGAATTGCATACAGATAGTTACTAAACAAAAAATGAGTCAATCCAATATTTTTAGTACCCTTAGTGATATAGTTCTGTTTGAAATGATGAATGAATCAATTAATTTATTGACAAGAAGGAAATGTATGACTGCCATTTACGATTGATCATGTCTGGAGTGCTCATGATCAGAATCATTTTTGGGGTATGGTGAGAAAAATTTTGCTTTACACCTCTTTGTTTGATGTCTTGACGAAAACACATGTCTCAGTGACACATGCTGGTTAGAGGGTTCTTACCCTTCTTTGAAACTGTTCAAGCGAATGAGATTATAATACAGAAAATATATGTTTATAAATATAAATAATATGAAGTATAGGTTGACAAATAAACTATAACTGTGACTTGCATATGATTCTTTTCACCATAAATTAAGTTCATAAAAAGTAAGCCAATATGAGGACTGGCACCCTATTGCCCCAGTTTATTTCTCCATCCACAACTGATGGGACTCGTGTGTGCTTGAAAATTTTTAATTTTGTACAAGTTATTGAGGAGAGGTAGAAGGGGAACTGCTGCTCATTCCTTTGTTATGTCTGTGGTAATATTGAGGATCAGTCTTATTTTCTGGATACTGATGTTGACTAGATTAGAAACTTTTTTCCTAGTTCAAATATCCTTGATCATGAGAAAAATATAATACTCACAGTACTTGCATGTATTCTGCTCAATATCTTTCCAGTTGAATTTGGATTTCCCAAACAATCACAGATCACGCTGCTTTGCATTTATTTTCAAAATTATGTTCCCCAGTTATGTGCTCACAATTTTTGGCACTTCAATTATATTGGTCATATATAATAGATTTGATTATATGTTGTTCTATACATTTACATAATATATAATAAAGTATTTAGTAAAGTTTGTATGTCTTTAAGTACTTGATTCCTTTGGTTCGTTCATCGAGTGACATGAAGCAAGTTTTTTCTAAGCAACTTGTAAACAACTTTTTCTTAAAAGAAAATATAGAGAGAATATAAAATTGGGGGTTGGGAACAGAAAGATTTGATCGTGAACTGTTTTAATGGAGTAGTAATTATTTGACTGGCTGATATAAGTGATACTCTTAAAATTCTTCTTCCCAAAACCACAAAAGAGTGCTTAAGAAAACATATTTGTAAGTAAAATTCAAGTAGACTTGTAGACTATATTATACGTGAGTGTTTGTTATGTCATAGTACTTCTAAAATACATTATTGCATCTTGTCTCAAGCCCTGGCCCAGAAAAATTGTAGGAAAAAAAAATTCTGGTTTTGAAAATTATTATTAAAAATTTATGTTTGGTTCATGTAAGGATTATATTATTTGCATTGGGAAATAAGACAATTTTTCAAAATAGTAACATTTTGCACCAAATTTCTCATCCCCGCCCCAAAATAAAATCTTTGGATTGGATATAATTAATCTATTACAGTACTTCACTACAAAAGCATTTCATTACAATGAAATCCAAATTTTTCAGAAGCCATATTGGAGACTTTGCTTCGATTTTGTTTCTAGTGATGCACATTCATGACCAGAGATTCTTCAAGAGGATAAAGCTTTATGTTCCATTGCTGCTGACAATCTAGTTTATCTGTTTTTAGGATGCTCTAGAGAGTAGAAGAGAAAAAGAGTTTATAATTAACTTCATTTTTTTATTTTAGTGGTTTAGGAGAGTAATGTATTTCCATAAGTAAAACTTTTCTTGCCAATGACCTCTCTTAGATCCAACATTGCTGTAAAAATTAATAGCTGTTATTAAGTGTACTCTAGATGAAACGAATAACATGACAAAATATCAGTACTTACTTAGAATTTTACTTATTTCATATTTGGACTTTTATTTGAAATTGAAAAAACAAATTAACAAATATTTGGAGCATCATTAAATGGTATTAAATGCAGAACAAGTAATAATTTATATTTATTACAATAAACTGAGAGGAAAAAGTAATAGCTCTATTTAAAAAAATATTTAAAATTACCTGTGCAGTAGATTTATTTGGTATTGCATCAATCATAAATTTATTGAATAGAATTTTATTTATTGGATTTGTTTAAAGTTAGTTCTGGTCTCAAAAGTATATCTGATTTGGTGGTTTAATATTTCTTTTAGGTATATTATTATCTCAACATGTAACAAAATGCAATAGCAAATAGCAGAGAAACTGAATTAACATGAAGACACTTCGAGTGGAGGGTATGTTCTTAAGTGGACAATAAGGTGATGGAATGCTACATTGTGGGGTAAGTAAATAATGATTTTAATTTAATGATCCAAGATTCCATTTAAGTTGCAAATCACTTGTCATTTTGTAGTATGGTTAATATATATTCTTAATTTTATTTAAGTAAATATTGAATTTACAGCCCTTGGTTTTCTGAATTTAGTTGAAAGCAATATCATTTTACTCATTTGTATTACTATTTTCATACTAATTTTGATCATCATATTTGGAAAGGTACCACAAATATTACACACTTGCTCAGACATTGTTAAGCAACACGAAGCAAAATTTTCCATTCATATGACTTTTGGGAAATTGGAATGAACTGGCACTATCTCTCTTTGTATACAAATATTTGTAGGTAGTGGACTAAAATGTTCTAATGCAAAAACTCATCCCGGAAATTTTTACCTTGTTTTTTTAAATTTAAATTTAAGAGGCCTGCACAACTCATCCTCAGCAGAGATCTTACGTAATTCTATAGACATGATTAATAACTTTTTAAGGATTCTTATTGCTTTAAAGTTGTGTTCCCAATCATTTGATGAAAAATATACTTTAACTTATTTGCAGTGCGTGTCAGGGCTGCAATTTTAGCCTTAAACACATGTGCTTACGCGCTACAGAAATGGTTAAAACTGTTGGGACGAATAACTAAATTTTGCTTTATTTATGTACCGAAATACGAAACAAAAAGTAACTGGCTTGAGTCTGGCGTATCTTGTTTATGAACGAGAACATCAAATGCCTTGGGTGAAATATTAGAACCGGTACCTCCTACCATTATGCTCTGCAGCGCAGGTTTTTTGCAAGAGGCCCATGCGTTTTGCTCTGCATCCCATGCGCAAACAACCGCATTCAATGCCGATAATATTTTCTACAGTCACGATAAGAAAAATGACGAGCGTTCCTTTGCGAGTATTGAAGAAGGGCAACATGTGCACTTGAGAAATCTTGCCCTTCCCGCGGGACAAAATAAAAACCTGCCTCTAGAGGGATAGGTTCATATACGGTGCAAAGAATTAGAAGTCCCGTTACGTTCGAGATCCAAGATGTAAAATTCTGTAACTGCACACCACCTTTTGCCCCGATTCTGAACTTCCAAGACCCACCATGATAGTGGAAGACAGTGTTAGCTCCGAAGCAAACCCACTCCAGCTCTGTCCCGACGTTCCCTACGAAAATACGGCCCCAAGATAAGGTTTGCTGCCCCTACTCGATCGCAAATTACACTAACGTACATCTACTGTTATAGCGCCGGTGATTCGCCCGAGACTGCGAGCAAAGTTCCTGCGGCTGTTTGGTAGGCTGGAAGATGGAAATGGAGCCGATTAGCTCCCCAAGGACTTGAGCTCTGATTCCGGGGAAGGGGTTGGGCAGTGTCCCTTCTCGACGGGAGCTGATTGTTCTACCCCTAACTTGACTGCCCATGGACACTGAGGATAGCGACGCCGGGAGTGGGGTGGGACGCTGTTCACTGATACCTGGGAAGACGCTATTCCCAGGACAGGAAGCTCTTCACCCCCTGACGGCATCTCTGACGAAGGAAACTCTCCCTGGGTGGCGACGAGGCTACCAACGTTCTCTCACCACCACTCCAGAACGTGGACGTATGTCCTCCTCACACAAACTCCCCACTCTTCTGTGACGTCACGAAACGGGGACACAGGCATTCGAGACGTGAACTCTCCGAGGCGACGAAATAATAGACTGATTGTGCAGTTGGTTAGCGCATGAGCGCGTTGAGCTCAAAATCCCGAGTTCGAACCGTCTCACATTTTCATTCAATATAACAATGAATATGTTACTTTGCGGTGAAGTTACCGCTATGTAAGAGATCTATATGTGCTTATGAACCTAAATTGGAGAAGACGACCCAAAACAAAGTACTTCCTAAGGGAGTCGCCACATATGAGGAACAGTCTCTATCAGACTACCTCAGAGGTCTTTGGGTCTCGCAAGCGGAATGTTAATGGAAGATGAGTCCGGCTGGCGAACGGGATGGCGCATGAACGCGTTGAGCTCAAGGTCCCGAGTTCGAATCTCGGTCCCGTCTCCCATTTTCATTCAGCATTACATACATATATATATATATATATATATATATATATATATATATATATATATATATATATATATATATATATATATCTATATATATAATGTTACTGACGATGGCTTTATAACATTAAAACTATGAGCAACGAACAAACGACGTTTAATTTATATATTGCTTCGATAATGTTGCTAATGATGCTATTATCAAGACTATTGCACCTCGTTATGACTGATTTCCTAAGAGAAGCGCCAAAAGCAAGGAAATCAACCACATGCCTAACATGTCACCCCAAGTGTTTATCTACTGGTGGAGTGATGTGGTAGAGACGAGAGCGTAATAATTGTACGTAATAAGATTACGTGTGTTTTGATATTGTAAAATGTCGTACATATGGTCTTACTGTGATTATGCGTATTATTTTCGCATATTAAATTACAACAACCTGTCTAACTAGGAAATCTATCCCTGTTCCTGGGCACGACAAACTAGCAAATAAAGTATTTGCCAATAAAGTGTCACTTGTCTTATGACGAGTGTCTGAAAGAACATATACCAAATAAGTAAAATGGTTCAAAATTTTCACATTCTAAAATAACAACTATTGCTCATAAGTTTCTCAAAAAATGAAGAAACTCAGGAAAAATTTCAGCTTAAAAAAGACAACTAATCATATAAAACATAGGTCTATAAAACTTAATGCCAGAGAAACTAACAACTAATTTAAAAGATAAATTAAAAATAACATCTTTAAATAACGTACCTGTAACCGGTACAGGGGAAAACAGAATTTTCCTTTGCCTCATACGTTGCAGTCACAATTACAGCATCGCACGTCATTCCTGGTCCCGGGTTTTTCTCCAGTTCTCCTTCGGGTAGTGGCGGATTTTTCATGGGCGGGAATGTCATGTATACTATTGTTTTATTAATCTCTAATTTTTACTACATGAAATATCTACAAATAATTCTGGAATAATAAATGGATATTTATTGAATAATTTCTTTATAAATATTAAATCCACCACTGTCCTTGGACCCTTGATCAGCATTGATGGGATGGTCCCTTACTTGTTTCCGGAGAGTAACTTAGACCCCACTTGGTCATACGCAGTTTGCAATTGCTTTTTTGACAAAGTTGATTTATTTATTTTCGTGATCAAAGATTTATACTTCACTCAACTACACTTTTCCATTGAAAGATTCCTGCAATTACAGGGACGACTTCTAATGATAAAAAGTACGCAAGCGTTGCTTTCAAATCCGTTGGCCGTCACAGGTTGAGAACCAAACGCTTTTGAACGAAGTATTTGACACACTACCCGAAAAGAATGCGCTACAGTCGCTTACAGCGCTGGTAGAGCCATCTACAGGGACGGCTATAGGCTATTTGAAAACACGCTTCCCTTACCTTCTATAATGATTTCGTCCCCTGATCACACTAAGACAAAACTTCTCACACTTTCAAGCTCTTGGAAAGTTCTTCACCATATTACAAACAAAAGTACATTAAGTGCCCTTAAATTCTACGTCCAAATAAACTTCATGTGTTTTACTAGGATCCATTGGTATTTCAAAGTATATAGAAAAAAGATTATATGTTTTATTATTCTTAGAAACATTAAAACTGTGAGGCTGAACAAGCACTTTACAATAATCTTCACTTTTGAAGAGTATGAAGTGAAGTGCTTTGTGCGTAAGTAACTATTTTGGGAGACTTCTTCATGACTGTTGTGAAATTTTGTTCGTAAATGTACTAATCCATAGTTTTAATTATTTTCTTGAATTACGTATGAACTGATGGCGCCGTCGAGAAGATGGTTGCGTTTTCTCAGGTTCCCAGATTCGTTTCGGGCACAAACGCGCGGGCGTCTTCACATGAAGTATGTTTAGCAGCGCATCTGGTTTCTTCCAAGTGTTGACAACCATAGGTTTCCTAGAACAATTGATAATTCAGAGTAATATTAATTTAATTTTCATATCGTAACATTAATTAATAAAATTCCAAATTTCTTTAAAACTTTACTTTCGGTCCATTAATAATTTTGGAAGAAAAGGGAACAGTTAAATAAATATTTGTTTCGAAAAGCTTTGTATATATAGAAACACCAACGTTTTAAAAGTAATATTGGATATGTTTCAACCACGCAAACCTCGCTAGAAACAGTAGTTTAGGACGCATTAAGAGAAAGAGAAGCTGAGGAGGCATGTTTTCAGTGTGAGGGTGGTGCAGTCCATCAGGAAATTTTTAGATGTCTTTGTGGAAAGAGAATTGCTTCATAATAGATTTAGTTAAAGTTGAAAATTTGGACACCCTTTAAATGGCGAGAGTCTTAGCCTATTACAGAAATTGATGCAAAGACGTTTTGCCGCTCAAACTGTTAGGATTTTTAGTATTGGAGGATAAACGGTGACTGGGGGAATTTTGCGGAAAAGTTTAGAAGTATTCGACTCGGAGGAGTAAGACAAGAGAACGATAGAACACTCGTCGTAATGTTGTACCAGCGTGTAGACGTGTCATTTTGCGACGAACGAGCTCATGAATACAACCAATTACATGTATTTCAAGTACATTGCGAGAGTGCAAATTCATTCACTATTCTTAATTCTGATAAGTAAATTCATCTTCTATATTACGAACTGAACAGTCATGAGCATAGCGTCATTTACTTCTTCGCGGAGTCGCGAATAGTGCACTAATACCACAATTTGCGACCAGACTGTGAGATAAGGACGAAGTTCAAACTGTAAACACTTTACCCTCAGCGCCACCTTGGGACACAAGGGTTCAGATATTTGTTCCTGCTTTGTGAAATCGGTGAGGTCGAAGAAGCTATGTGCGAGGGACTAGCCAGTCGCCTTGAAGAATAAATCGTATACCTGGATGGAAACTTTCTCGTAACGCATGTGAAGAACGGGTCGGAGAAAGACCTCGTAAACATACGTATAGACGAAGCATCTCTTCCTTGATTTTCAAAAACTCATAAGTACAAAATCGGTGACGGAGTGAAAAATCGTCCCATTCACGGTGAAACTCAACCATAGAAAATATCTTATGAATGAACATTTGAACATTTTTTCTGTTACTAAAACGACACACGCGATGCGACCATATGTTAGTAATAATAATTTTGGAAAGGGTTACTCTTATTTAGTCTTAATGGGAGAATTTGGTATATTGTGGTCGATTTTTCATCTTTCAAGTTTCTTGGAGGTATTTAATAAGTTTTTTCCATGGTTTTGATGTGCGATTATTGTGAATTATATGGTTAGTGTATGGGAATTTTCAGTGCGAAAATTTTCTATTTTCATGTGGTTTTGTAATTTATTTTTGTGTTAATCATGAGTATTGGCTCTAGGTTGTTAAACCAAAATTTTATGATACTTTGTGTTCTTGTTTTTTCCTGGTCACTTCCAAGTAGGGTCAGGTATCGAGATCCCCATCCACATTCATTCAGTAAGGAATAGGTGGGTTAAATTAGCTCAATCAATTAATTAGTAAGCTAATTATCTAATTTACCCCCCCCCCCAATAGAGCGTTACTATGTCATCCAAATATTATTAATATATCTTCTTTATCTCTGGACCAAAATAGACAGTATAAAAAAATATTTTATTGTAGTATTGTAAATGGGAAAAGTAGCGTGCTATTGAAGCTTATCTACATGGAGCGACAGGAGTTAGGAGGTGGGTGATAGGCTATTGTTAGTTGGTGGGCCGGTTAGCTGGGTTTATCAACAACTTGGCCCACGTAGAGGGGTTAGTAGAAATAGTTAGTAATAGTTAGAGTTACTGATACTAGGAGGAGGAGGAGGAGGATAAAGGAAGGAGGGCTCGCTTTTCAGAAGTCACAGATATATGAACTAGGACATTAATGTGAAAAGCTACAATTTTTTTCTGACCCTACCTGGAATTGAATTCGGGATGAATTCGGCAAGAACAGTACCACCAGTCACCAGAGGTAGTATTATGAAAAGTGTGCTTTGCGAATACGAAACGAAAAATTCTTTTGTAAGTCGTGATTGGTTCATAAGAGGTAAATTCTATCTATCTTGCGACTTAGGAACAGAAATTTCATGATCTACTCGTGAAAATGGAAATTGTCGGAAATCGAACAAATTATTTTCACCTGACTGAAGCCGATCGTCTTTTTCCACGTCCCTATCTGATCCTCATGTCGGTTGACTGGTAGAAAACATCGTGAGTGGATGGAAAGAAATTAGTTACGATGTTGATAATCCGCTGTATAAATTCAATAAGTTCTAGGCCAACGGTATCAAGAGGAGCACACGAAGGAATTTACAATTCACCGCGTGCTCAGAGATCTAAATCACGATAACAACTCTCGTCGTTAATTCTGGTATATCTTTGTTTATAACAGTACTCTTAGACATTAATCTCTTCCTGCTGGAGAGATGGACCAAGGTGATGATTTTCTTACTTCCACTAGGCTTCATATGTCGATCAAGTGGCAAGTGTTTTTACTTCCACGCATAAACCGAAACCGACAACGGTGATAGTAACAGAAGAATCCGAAAAAAGTACTTGGTCAACATTTTCCTTTGAGTGTGAGTAAAATATAAACGTATCTCCTTCTTCAAGTGAACGGTGTTCCTCAGGGCTCAGTCTTGAGTGTGATCTTATTTGCAGTGGCCATAAACAGCATAACGTCTGCTGTAAAGAATCCTGTTTTACACTCTCTTTTTGTCGATGACTTTGCTATCTTCTGTTCATCACAGAGTGTCACAGGTGCGGAGCGACAAATCCAACTCGTCCTTAATAGATTATACCACTGGTCGAAAACGACAGGTTTTCGTTTCTCTGCTGAGAAAACACGCTGTGTTCTTTTCAGTAGGAGACCAAGCCTTCTGGCAGAACCTCACCTCGCCCTGGGAAACAACGTTCTCAAATTCTATCCTTTTGTGAAATTCCTAGGTCTGATTTTTGATCAGAGATTGAATTGGATTGAACATCTAACAGACCTAAGAGCAAGAACATTAAAATCTCTGAATTTATTGAAGTGCCTCAGTAGCAGGGAATGGGGCGCTGATCGCTACTCCCTGCACCAGTTTTATCGAGCATTCATAAGATCTCGGCTCGATTATGGCTGCGTTGTATATAGCTCTGCTCGTGCAAGCTATTTAAAGAAGTTGGATAGTGTCCACCATGCCGGAATTCGACTAGTTACGGGAGCATACCGCACTAGTCCCATTCCGAGTTTGTATGTCGAGAGTGGCGAACCATCTCTTTCCCTCCGGCGGCAAATCCTCATGCTACGACACTTTTGCCACTTGCAAACTTTACCCGACAATCTGGTACACAACGCGGTTTTTCATCCATCCTCTTCTTCCATCCGTTTCTACAACAACAGACTGAGAGCAACCAAACCTTTTGGATATCGCTCCAAACAAATTTTGGAAACCTTAAATATACGCACACCTAATGTCTTACATCAAGGTTTTAGTAAGTCTCCCCCTTGGGCTTTGCACAAGCCGAAGATTATTTTCGATCTTCTGCATCATGACAAGAAGAACACTCCAGCTCCGATGTTGAGGGTATACTTTCAGCTAATCCTCTACAAACACCGGGATCGTATCCCCGTGTTTACCGACTGGTCGAAGCAGGCTGATGGTGTCGGCTGCTCCGTGGTATTTCCCCGTGGGACCAGTGGCTACCGTCTAGGCGACTTGTGCAGTGTTTACACTGCTGAGTGCTACGCCATATTGCGAGCATTGCGAACTACAAAGTGNTTCTGATTCGCTGAGTGCCCTCCAAGCAATCCAGAACATGTATCCAGCTGATAAGCTGATACAGAGTATCCAGGATGTGCTTTTCTCACTGCAAAGTGATGGAAAGAACATAATGTTTTGCTGGGTTCCCGGACACGTGGGTATCAGAGGAAATGAGGAAGACGATTGCGCAAAGACGGCATGCCTCAGGAATCGCGTGGCTTTCTCCACGATTCCTAAACTAGATCTCTTAAATTTCGTCAAGATAAGGAATCTGAGTGAATGGAGCAATGAGTGGTTAGCTGTAGAAAGGAATAAGCTCCGACTTATCAAATCTTATGTTAAGTCATGGAGCAGTTCCTGTGGGCCAGCCCGGCGCGACGAGGTCTTGCTGACTCGCCTGCGCATAGGACATTGTCCTCTCACTCATAGGTATCTCTTACTACTTGATGATGAACCC
>NNCF01126289.1:622836-633187 GCA_002313205.1 Laupala kohalensis
GTTAATGTTAACAAACTATTGAATTTTATGAGTAGATCGGGGCTCCTCCCACAAGTTCCCGGAAGGGTTTAAAAATTTTCATTCCCTTTTCATCTTTACTGTCTTTTTTGTTTTCATCGTTCGTTTCTGTAATTCGAAAATATAATATTTAAAAATTGTTTTCCTTTTTTGTGATATAATGTATTTTTATTCTGTTTTCTTTTCTTTTCTTCCATCTTTCTATTTAGATATTTGTTGATTTCAGGAGGGTTTTTTAGTGGGTATGGTCGAGATATTCTGCGAGTCCCACACACGGGGAAGAGTCACTTCGGCTCTTCTCTATGGTGCGAAACTGCATTTTTCCCTACTTGCAAGGGCTCTAATGACCTTTGATGTTGACGAGCCCTAAAGCCCCACAAAAAAAAAAACAACGTATATTATTCGGTGTAATGAGATACTCACTTAATCAGGACGTCTGGTGGTGTGCGAAAGCGCCTCTCCACGAGCAGCACAATCATTGCCACCAACACGCCACCCAACAGCAGAAAGAAGGCTGGCGCAGTAGCACCCAGGGTCGCACTCCAGCGGGCGCTCAATGCAGTGCAGAATGGTGCTTCGGGTCGCAAACGCATCTCCAGTCGCCGTGCTAAACCACGCTCCCATGCCAAACGCGCTCTGACACATTACAATTAATTTTTGCTTTTGGGTAATAGATATAACATGGTTGATAGTTACATCCCATCCACACGAGAACTGGCATCGTTTGTTGTATATTATGACAGAATGGTAAAATGGAGTATGAAATAATAGAGTACTGCAGAAGGGTGAACTATATACCGTGCCTACCATATTTTCGTGTTAAGCTAAATCTCGGAGTTGACTTTCTCACTAATGTCCTGGGATAATGGCTGTACGCTGTTTGATAACAGCAACCGGATAACAAGTTGAACTGGCCTTCAATATTCATGAGGACCATAAGAATAGATTGATTTTCATAGACACGTAGAAGTAAAAGTAGATGATACGAAAGATGTTTGTTCCACTAAGACGTTGAGTAGTAAGTTTTAACACTGATGAAACCGGTGTAAACAACTAATCATTTATTTGCATCTTTTCTCAGTTGTTACTCCTGATAATGAAGAACCCCTTTGACGAGCTCACCCTCGTATATAGGTGGATTTCAGGGAATTATCTACACGGTTTAGTGTCTGCTTGAACGCAGCGGAAACAATGTTTCCAACTTTGGAATACCGCAAAAGAGATTTCTTCTTCACATAAGATAATTTTTTATCTTTCCACTAATTTCAACTTTTTTCCTGACATGTATAATTGGGACCACATTGCATCCGTGTTAAGATATCAGCGAACACAATTAACTGAATTTTTTAAAAACAGTTCATATGTTGTTCAGACTTTTCGATTTTTTGAATTTTATTCTTCTGCTGTTTGGTTCGGGGAGGTGTAGTGGGTAGGTGGACAACAGGGGCGGATATAGATTTTGATTCTGGGAGTGGCCCATTAAGAGATATACCAGGGAATACGTGTCACTTCACCGGAATTTTTTAAAGTTATCTTCATGAAACTGCAATTAAAGACAGTCCATTACATAAATAAAGCGTTAACTTACATTGCAGTTTTCAAATAACCCTGAAAAAATTCAGTTTTGAAATAATTCGTGTTTTAGCCAAATTTTACTTCTATTGTAAATTTCATATAGGTAATTTTCTATTAGGTAAGTGGCACGGAATCTCGCTTGAGTGTGAGTATTCTAGAAATACATCGCTGCCCTATTCTCTTGATCTAAAGTAAGAGTGGATATCAATAAAATCTAAGTCATGTTTGTCTTGTGAACTAATCTTTTAAGGTTAGATTTTATTTGTCCGTCTTGTTGCTTTCATGGGCATTCTGATTATTTTGAAGTAAAGAGAAAATCGTTTCATTATTACTATTTCTATCTCTTTTGCTATCCCCTTCTATATCTATCTATCATTATTACTGTATCTATTTCTACCCCTTGTGCCCCTTTGGACACATGCCCACCCCCTTGGATCCGCCACTGGTAGAGATTGACTTGAAAATTCACGGAAGACTTTCCGTGATATTTAATGTGTGATCGAACTGTACCTCAAGATGTGAATCAAATATATAAAATAAAACAAGTGTAAGAATAATTCAGTAAATTGTGTTACTCGTTTAAGAGATAAAGGCGGGGTTCAGTATCGACTCATGGATAGTTTGATGTCATGGTTAGTTTGATCGATAAGAGTGCGTTTTACTTACCCATATGAGAACATTTCCCGCAAAGGTGAATTTCGAGGAGTTGCGTACATGGCGTGTGCAGGCCGTAACAGTGCCAATTGCCCTAGTGCGCACTTATCTTGGTCAGAGAGAGCGTTATCAAGGGCTGGAAAGAGCGCCACTGCATCACCCACAGCGACAAATGCTCCCTGGCTTACCCGCGTCGAAGCCGCTTCGGGAGTCAGAGGACCTGTCTGAAATAATATGCGATATATATATATATATATATATATATATATATATATATATATATNTATTATCTTTATTAATTTTATTCCCTCATTTAGGGACTCCACTCCAAATTAATGATAATTAGCAAATGGGACTCGGTGTCCGATAATTCTGGCCTCTTTTTTCTATGGGTCAAGCCACGTTTCAATTTCCATCCCAAAACTAACTAGAGTATAAAATATATAGGGAGTTGGGCTAGGATGGCAGAAATAGTGCCTGGCGGTTCATGGCGTTCTAAACAAAGCTGTGTCATTGGAAAGAACAGCGAGTCCGAATATTTACCTCGCTATAGTGAGGCAGCTTATTTTCTTTTCTTAACTTTGCCGGACTTGAGAGGTAATCCTGAACTTGAACATATGCAAACATTTCCTACACCTCTTCCCCGACCTCTAAAATTCAACCTTTGTGATTAATTTAGCTATTGATGTTTACTACGTGTAATTGTATAGTGTTAATTGTATTAGTATCTTCGCAGAATCCAGGGACAAGATACCCACACAGATTTTGGTAGGTTTTCTTCCATTCTCGTTCCTGTGAATGAGTTTTTATGTCTATGTAGGTTTGTCTTATCGGATTTATTTTTTCGAGAAAAAAAAGTAATAAAAAGGTCTTTGCGGATAATTTCGTAATCCTTGCAGACTCAGTGGAGGCAGCCACTATACAAGTAAAACTACTGAAGGAGCAATCAGAAAAACCGGCCTCCAGATCTCTTTTCAAAAGATAAAATTTATAACTAATATTAAGACTGCTCCTAAGAAAATTAAAACGAAGTACGGTCGCGTTGGTAGAACTGCCAAATTCAAATATTTGGGAGAAATAATTCAACAAAATGTTTCGGAAAAAGATGCCATGAAATGAAGAATAAGCAAGTTGAAAATAACCTTTCACCTTACCAAGGTCATGTACAAAAAAAAGTCCATTTCCCGAAACACTAAACTTAGACATTAGTCAACAGTCATACGCCCGGAAGCACTATATGCTGCGGAGTGTCTTATTATTAACAAGAAGGTATTAATGGAGCAATTAGAAATAACTGAGAGGAAATTACTCAGAAAAATCTTGGGTCCAATAAAAACGGAGAAGAGTACAGGAACGTTAAAACAAAGAAACGCATTGAAAAAATTACAGACACAATAAGGAAAAGGAGAACTGCTTTTTATGGACATGTTAATAGAATGGATGACAAAAGACTGACAAAAAATATTTTAATTATTTTGGAAAGTTGAGAATGGAAAATACGTGAATTAAGAAGACTGAGAAAGACAAGGAAGAACTTCATATTAGAACAGAGGATATACAACCAAGAATAACCTTTCGAAAAAATTGCAAAGGAGTAAAGGTTTCCTGGAAAAGCCTAACAAAAAGACGAGTGCAAGATGGTGTAACATCAGGACCAGTTCAGTCTATCGATTTGTGAAATATTAACATTTTCATGCATTTTGCTAGCCGGAAATTCCTAAGAAGATTACGGGTCGGGCCAGGCGCCGCCAAATAAGAAAAAATGACCACCACTAAGCCTTCCCTTTCATTGTGGTGTTGCTGGACCGTTTCCATGTACTTCTGAAAATTGAGTAGGAATGCCCTCAGAAGAATGTTGCAGAAACGTGTGAACTGAATGGAATACGCCGGATGTAGAAACGACGTTCAGAAAAGGGCGCGTTCGAGCACCTGACTGGGGCCGACGCCGGTTCGTCCTCACGGTGGAGACTGCTTTCCTAGAACGTCCAAAGGGTGACCAAGGCGTTAGATTGCTCATTGCGGTAGCGAATGCGTGATCACGCTTCCGTATATATTGGGAGGATTGAAGATCCTCGAAGACTTCCGGACTTTTGCTGAGTGATCGGAAGTACGCGGGTTACTGAGATGTGACCTGGCTAGTATTGGTCGTCAGACCGCTTAAGAATTGCTGCGGTAATTCAATTACATTGCTATTAGGTGCGAAAGACGTAACTTGTAACAGTTAGTTATTTTGGGATAGCAACTTGTAAATTTTTGGAGATTCGGATGATCTAGATAGATTTCGTAATTAATTGTTAACACCAGTGCCAGTGTGTAATTGATGCTTTCAGATAGCATTAACTGTGTAATGACAAATTCATACTTGTATTTATGATTTGAGAGTTCGTTCAAGTTTGTAAATACGCAGATTTCAATTTAACTTGTATTAAAGGAATATTTTATTGTTATTACACGAGTGCTTAATTGCTTGGGAAACCAAGCTGGTGGCAGCGACAACTACCATAAGGGTTGTGGTATTTATGGTTGAATCCCGCTTCTATCTGAAGAACCCACACTGCATC
Organism: Laupala kohalensis; assembly: GCA_002313205.1. Taxonomy (NCBI): domain Eukaryota; kingdom Metazoa; phylum Arthropoda; class Insecta; order Orthoptera; family Trigonidiidae; genus Laupala; species Laupala kohalensis. The sequence continues at coordinate 627,645 of NNCF01126289.1, forward strand.
TGGGCGTGTGGTGTAACAGATGGTCGGAGGAAAGAAAAGATAAGCATAGGGAAAAATGAAGGAGTGGCGGAAAGAGAAAAAAAGGAAACCCCAGTTGAAATGAACGCAGTCCATAGTGGGTCTTACAAATAGTAGTAGTAATAAAAATAATTCTCGATAGTGATAAATGTATTGATTGGTGTACATTACAAGAAGAGTTGATTGTATTTTGGAAGGATAACATCATTACACAAGATTTATAACATATGTTACAATATAGGATATTTTACTGCTGTTTGGAAAGTTAGTCTTCTGAAATTATTTTTGAACACAGGGATCAATCTAATTATAAATCATATCGCCATATATCTCTATTGCCCTCATTAGGGAAAATATTCTATAAAATTATTACGCTCAGGATTGTGGAACATATAGAGAAAAACGAGTGCTTGCACCTGAGCCATTATGGTTTTCGAAAGGGACGGAAGATGTAGTTCATGAATTGAGCAGAGTGGTAGTGGAAAGAGAAAAGAAGTTTATACTCTGCGTGTTCGTGGATATTGCAGGCGTATTTGACAATGTAGAATGAGGTCTCATCCAGGAAGGCTTAAAGAGAATGAAGTAGATGAAAAGATACAAAGAATGGTCCAGACCTTTTTCCGAAATCGATGGATCAAATTTGAAATAGGGGATCAACAGCATTTCCGAAAAATGGGTGTCCAGAGGCACTTTCGCGAGACCAGTTTACTGGAATATTATTGTTGATGATGTCCTACTAAAACTTGCAGAAAAGGGTATACGAACTATAGCGTATGCGGATGATTTAGTACTGTTATGTGAAGGGGTATCCCGAAACCGAATAGAAGAAAAATTAAAAATCAAAATTATGAGGCAATTAAATGAAATTTGCGAGGGAAGAATGGTTGACGATATCATAAGAAAAAACTGTGGCCAAGTATTTTGAAATTGATCAAGGCGAAGAGATCACATAATAAAAATGGGAGAAACCAAAAATAGACTAAAAAAAGAAGTAAAATAGTCCTCACAAGTTGGTGAACCGTCTCAACGGATTTCCCTTACTGATAAGCATGCTGAGAATGCAGCGATCGACTTTTCAGTACCCTCTCCCTGATGTACTTGTCCTCCAGTCTCTCCAAGTTTGTAAAAGAAAGCAAGTCAGACTGATAGAACGATAGTACTTAGGCCTGGTGTGACATGGTCTACCAGGCTTAGGTATGAAGACTACTTTGTTCTCTCGCGAAAGGGTATGAACATATCCAATGGTCAAGCATGCTCTGTAAATCCTAACAAGATGTGGTATGATGTGCTCCCCACCCTTCTGCAGAAGTGCAGGGAAGACTCCATCCACTCCTGGTTTTTAAAAAGGTAAAATGATGATAATTCCCTTTTTACTCTATTACAGGTAAAGATCTCCGCTGCCTCATTCCAACCTCCCCTATCGGGTCAGCGGGATCCTATTGATTCCACACCAATATTCGTAATTGTTGCTCCAGGGAAGTGAGTATGCAGCAACAAGCTCAGAGTTTTCCCCTCATTTGATATAAGTTCTCCGAAGGGAGCCTCCAAAGTACCGAGTCTGGCCTTACTGTCCTTAGTAAGTATTCTTTGAAGTCTAGCTGCTTCATGCTTGTTCTGAATATCATCGTAGAGCTGCCTCCAAGATTTCCTGGAAGTCTTTCTGGCTCCCACCTTGTATTCCCTCTGGCATTCCCTGTCTGAGCCATGGTTCCTGTATCAAGGCGACTGAAAACCTACCTCTGTCTATACTTCTTACCAGTACTCAAGAGGTCGCAATTCATTGCAGCACGTTTATTTGGATAAAATAGATCATCTCTCACCTTACACTCCATCCCTGTCCCTGCAAACAGTCCGCCTACACCTGCGGTTTTTGGTCCTCCTCCATCAGGTGCTCCTGGGTCCACCAGCAGGTTACACGGTTCCGTTGCCAGCCTCGCCTCCTCCAGGTTGCGCTGCTAACTGCGCTCCTGATTCCCGTTTAGGTTTCATCCTAGCCTCCTTGCCGGGATTAATGTAACCTCCTATCCGGACTTAAGCCCAGACTCATCTCCAAGCTCGGTCTTTGGTTCGTACCCAGTGTAATTCCAACACCGTCTGCTGTGAAAGTTCCTGCTCCTTTGGGATGGTGGGCTTTGTCTCCTACTTGCTTTCTAGAGAGGTGAAGGAGGCAGTACGAGTTCCACAATAAATGCTGCACTCTACCACCCTAGCGGTGTCTCGGGAGAATGCTCACAGTAAGCCGGACTCCCTTCTTTTCCACTTTTTTGTACACCCTCCAGCTGGAGGTATTGAGGCCATGGATCTGGCGCATCATTCTCCCCAGGAGAACATTGGTGTTTTCTGGGAGTCCTGGCACCCAAACCATGGCCATTTTGTAGGTGAGAAGTCTATCCAGTCGCACTATTTCGAGTCTGGCTCCCTCCCAAGGCGAGTGAATGGCACGGAACTGGAGAGCTAAGTTTTGGTCTCCTCTTCCGCGCATACCAGGACTGCTGCTCCGTTCTATAGGTAGCAAATTTGGAAGTGGGGCTTGATGGTCTTTTGTACAGGGAATCCATCGATGAGTTTCCTCACCTCCGTGTCTCTAAACTCGACCCGCTTCTCGCAGAGTTGGGTCTCTGGGTTATTCTCAGGCACGGTAGCCATTCTGATTCTCTTCTTGGAGATTCTGGCACAGTCCACCTTCTGTCTCTTGGAGGCCTGCTTTACCTCCTCAGGTGTCGTCCCCGAGAATAGCCGTTTCCGCCATTGTCTTCCTTCTTCTCGGATTTCCGAGATCCGGAGTCCGGCTACCGTATAGGGAGACTTACTCCTGGGCCTAGAGTGTCCTCTCGAGTGTCCCAGAGTCCCAGGGTTAGGCATTGGGAAGCGTCACACCGAGCCGCCGCTGTCGTCCTCCGCCTCTTATGCTCTGAGTCGCAGCGGTTCCTCTTTATCAGGTTGAGGTTGTCGACATCAACCATGAGCCCCTCTCCACTGAGAGATTGAGTCCGAGTGGACCTCAGAGGAGGTCCCCTCAGACATCTCCCCATCTCCCCTCGGAGGCCCCAGAAGAGCTCTCTGGTTTATTGAAATTTTTGTTATTTTGGCAGAATCCATAAGATTCCCTCGAGAAACTAGGGAAGTCTGATGTCCACGTAGGCAGAACTCCGAATGCCTAGGTTATACAAGGTTGCTAGGTATCCCAGGGTTCCGTTTGCGACAAATCTCCCATGTGTCATGCACCCCATCGGCACGGATCGCCTTAAACCTTAGTGCTGGGTTAGAGTAAGTTATGGATCAAAGAATGGGTCAAGAAAGAAAGGTCGTTGTGGAATACACTTCGTCTGGAGCCTCTGTTGATACCTGTCCAGCTTGGAACACTTTGCTAGTAACTATGCTACCGCCGGCATAGCCCTCAACTTCATTGACCCACGCAAACCGTGTCCACCCGCACGGACAGTGCTACTTTGAGGTGATATTCCCAGGGAGGGGTTATAGGATTGTGCCAAGTATGGAAGGAAAAGAGCGAACTATATACGGGAGTTTACGAAACTGAATATGCTAGACAGTGAAATATTGGCGAACTAATATAAATGAGACAATAAATTTGAACTTTTCGAAAAATACTGCGTTGAAATACCAGAGAAGAGAAAACGATATATCAGGAGATAACACCCTTTTCCCCTGGTTATAAGCCGGAAAGGAGTATAAATGACACGAGGAAGTGACGTTGCATGAATATTCGGAACGAAGAGAGTAATGTATAGGAAAATAGATATGTACAAACCCCTGGAATGACTCTGTTGGGAATAGGGGGTTAATTAGAGAAAGTAAATCTTGCAATAACACGATATGAATAACGTTATGACAAAGGACTTTATTAATGACGAAAGTCAGACCATATAATGTGTTCTTGCATGTAAGCACTTGTAATTTATATTACAAGAGTATTGATATGAGGGCATCACTTAAAGCTTTCTTTGTGAAGGCAAGCAAGACATTGTTCAGATATTACGCCTTAAACGACTGAGAGCAAACAGACAGAAAACGAAGATGGTGGCCTTTGTCATATTTAGTCCTAGAATTACTATCGTGGTTGGATTTTGTCTGACTTTGCATATTTTACTAATCCCTGTTTAATACACAATATCAAAAACCTCTATTTCGATTTTTCTGTTGTCTTTACAAATTGTCTAGACTACTAGGTTACCAACAAAACTACGATCAACTTCTTCAGATAGTGCAAGGGGCACCGCAACTTTCACTCATCGATTGAACGTTCCCCCAAAATATCCATTTCCATTCTTTCTCTTCTTTGTTTTTACATTGTCCCTCTTTTTCATTCTTTCTTTCAATAATTTAGAAATATACATTCTTATGAAACATATAATTGTAAATAGAGTGTAATATGTAATGTATTATTTTATTATAAAATATAACTTGAATATACTGTGTCATAAGGTAATAGTTTGTTATTATATAATTTTTTATCTCATTTACTGATTCCCATATTTTATTATTTGTTCATCTTAATTATATTGTACAGGTGGAACTGGTTTTATTTCATGTTCGGCACTAAGCCGCCACCCGGATTGACATTTTACTGGGTTTTACTCATTCGCTTCAGGTATTACACCGGGATGGTTCTTAGTTTTGTTTCACAACGTTAAACGTAAATAAGATCTTCCCAATTCTCATCTTGTATTTTAAAATGAAAATGTTTTTAATGATTGGACGGAAGAGCAGACCTTGTGGTCTGAGTCTCGCTGAAATAAAGACACTATTATTATAAATAGTGTTTTCTGGAAGGAAAAGTTCATTCATTTTGCCGTTTATACTCGGGAACCTTCATTGGAACATTCCCAGTAGTAGCAATGTTACGATTTCTCTCACCCATTCAATTTCATGTCACGGGATGTAGCTTTATCTCCAAATGCTGCGATTCAGTTAAGTGTAACAGCTCTTACGAGTGTGAGTCGTGTGTGGAGCCGTCTCAGGAGCGCGTCGGGGGAGCCATTGAATGCTGCGACGGCCGCGTCTCCCAGGGCGCCACGCAGGACGCCTCCTGGATACTCGGTGTTCATCACGTCACCCAACGTGCGTAACGTGGTGGGTGGTGGCAGGAGCAACGCTGTCACCATGGACGCGCTGTAGTAAGTATTCAGCAGAACGGCGAGAAGGAAGCACACCAGTGCTGCGACACGCCATGACAACCACGTGGAGTCGTTTTCCTGCGCGAAAGCGGACAAGGATAATGATAGAATGACTTTATTATGTGACGAGGCTCAAGCCATCAGGCCATCTGGGTACCATTAATATTTGCATACATACAATACATACGAATACAATATACGTACATGAATAACAATAACAATAATTGGAGGATAAATTCCACTATACTCTAGGGTAGCAATCTAGGGATCATCCCATCATTTACCTTAAGCAATCTAGGAAAACAGGAAAATTATAATGACGGCTGAGTACCGTACACGGGTAATAGAAAAACTTGAAAACTAAATGTGTACACACACACACACATATAT
>NNCF01126289.1:633399-643666 GCA_002313205.1 Laupala kohalensis
TACAACACAGATATCAATTGTTGTGATCTGTCTCATACTTTGACCCACAGAGCCCTTTCGAACCGTCATAGACCATCCACTTAATATTATTCTTTCCGCAAGTGGAAAGCCCTTAAATCAGCTGAAAACGACAATTTTTGTCATTTTCCCATATTTATCGGAGAATAATGTTTGTTTGATTGGAAAATCACTCTGAAAATAGATTTTCCTACAAATTTACATCAAGAAAAAATGTAGGTGCTCGTCTCCCATCGGGCACCTCCACATGTGGCGGAATGCTCACCAGATGTGGAGGGTACCGGAGAAATTTGCCCGGGGCGGACCAAAACTAGCAACCAAAACCCATGAAGCGTCGGCAGTGGAGACCACCGGCTACTTAATCAGCGTCTGTTCACCCAGAGGGTGCGGCTACCTTTCTTGCACCAGAAACGGACAATCCCTGGTTCTAATCATCCAGTGGAAACACTGGGAAAATCATCTTGATTACAAGCTATGATGATTTGTGATAGTAAAGACGATGATTTGTGATAGTAAAGACACAAATACCTCTGGTAGTAACCACTCTACCCATCGACAGATGGCAACCGGGCATTCGGATTCTGGGGGACCCGGGAAATCACGAACTCAGAGACAATCGAAGTTCTTTGGCAAACTTCCAGCTAAGTTTCCCACATACATTGGCACCTTCAAAATTAGTACTTTAATTCAGCCTGGAAAACTACACAATTTAGTGACAGAATTAGACCGACAAAAAATCCAAATCCTGGATCTCCAAGAAACTAGATTCACCGATGAAGATACAATAGACAATGGAAATTATATTACCGCATCTTCATAAGTAAAAAATGTTCAAGCGAGTGTTCAACGGCACTCCACATCTGGGCATGGCCTTTATTATAAACAAAAATTAGTTAATTCAATCAGATAAGATACTCCCTTAAATAACCGCCTAATGACCATGCGTATTCAGTATGCTTACAAGAATTATACCCTGTTCAATGCGGTGAGTACCAGATCGATCATATAACCATATCCTACTTTGTACAGAAAGAAATACATGATGTTCAAGTCCGTAGAGAAGCAAACATAGACTCAGATCACTATTTAACAAGAATAAATGTGAAATTCACGCCAAAGAAAATCCACCATAAGAAAACATACTTATTAAAATTCGACACAAAAAGTATCAGAGAAACAAACCAGAAAGAAGAATGGGAAAAAGAGCAGGCTGACACTTGAGGAAAATTTCATACCAGAATCATAAAAAAGGCCAAAGAACTTATCCCATCGAAAAAGAAAACGAAGCACTCGTGGTTGGATTCAGAATGAGAAAAAGCACTACAAGAACGAAATAAAGCCTTCCTCAAAACTCCTCAAAACCTATGCTTTAGAAAACCAAATGGAAGTTCCAAATGGAAACCAGTACGACGTTCGTACTGACCAACCAGGCAAATTGTCGGGAACTGGCACGTTATTTTTTCGATCTTCTCAACTGTCCTGAACGACCTTACCTTCAACATTTCCTCAAGAAACCTTCACCTATACTCGCCCAGAATATCCACAACCTACATCAGAAGAATTCCACAAGCACATTGTTAGACTCAAAAACAATAGGGCATCCGGGGAAGACAGTATCACTGCAGAATTATTAAAGAACCTCGGATCGAATTCCCTCAAAGAATCACACAAATCATCTCAGAAATTTGGCAGACAGAAAAATTACCCGAAGAATGGAAATGCGCCCTCATTCATCCATTACACAAGAGAGGAGACAAGACGGACGTGAACAACTATCGAGGAATCTCCCTTCTTCATGTCACATACAAAGTTTTCTCCTGTCTTCTCCTATGAGTACATGAACAGCTTGAACACAATATTGGGGAATACCCAGTCAGCTTCTGTCCCGGTCGAACATGCACAGAACAAATTTTCAGTCTAAAAACAACTTTAAATACAAAGCAGTCTAAAACAGCCCGATCATTTGTTCTTCTCTTGATTTCAAACAAGTATACGACTCTATAGACAGACAATCCCTCTTCAACATCCTCGAAGAATACGGACTCGAACGGAAAACTCTAAACCTAATCAAACAAACACTCACCGACAGAACGTCCAAAGTGAAATTCATGGTTGAATTATCACAACCGTTTGTGATCAAAACTGGCGTACGACAGGGTGATGGACTGCTTTCTAACCTTGTTTTGGAAAAATTCATACGAGAGTGGGAAAAGTAACTGAAAAATAAAAAATGTTGGAAACCTATGCAACTAGGACGAACTAAAGATAACATCAAAATATCATGCCTTGCCGACGACCTGGTCATATTAACAAGCGATGATACCATAGCAATCAAACAAATAGAAGCTCTTAAAGATTGTGCTGAAAGAGTTGACTTACTCCTTCCGAAAAACTAAATTCATCTGCTCAAAGTTAGACATTCAAACATTAACAAAAAAATATGGACAAATCGACAGAGTTCCATACTTCAAGAACCTAGGCGAGATTCATGAGCCCACTGGGGGAGTGAAAACAGCACAGAGAATTCACTTACAAAAAATCAAAAGAGCCTACGGAAGAACTCACAACATTTACAACAAAAAATGCCTGTCCGCACATGAAAAAGTAAGACACTACAACACAGTGATCAAACCTGAAGTCCTGTATGCCAACGAAACCCTCACACTCCACAGGAAAGGTGATATGGAAAACATTCTGAAAGAGGAACGAAAAATTACAAGAATTCTTGACCCAAAAAGAACAGAAGATGGCTACAGCATACAATCCAGAAAAGCAACAGAAAAATTATCCAACCTCGCGGCATATATCCGGAAAAGAAGATTAAGATTTTATGGACACATCCACAGACTTCCAGCAAAACGACTCACACACAAAATCTTAACATATAGAACGATTGAAAACTATACCCTGGATCCAGCGAGTCAAAAAAGATATAGAAAGAGCTCAGGTAAATTCCCCAGACGTTTTAGGCAGAAACACGTTCAAAGGAAAAATTGACAGATGGGAAGTGCGGTCGGAAAACGACGTTATCAAGAAACCAGGAACAAAATGGACAGAAGAAAGAAAGAGAATTCATGGAGAAAAAATGAGAGCTGTCTGGAAAGTCAGAAAAATGAATCATAAAGCTTTGCGTGACCATACAGGATCCAACCGCACATAATAATAATAATAATAATAATAATAATATACAAAAAATACATACGAAAAGTTAAAAAAATATTAAAAAATTGATATAATTAATATTATATCAGATATTCTATATAATGTTAATTTTTTTAAGAGTACATTTGAGCTAAAAATAGATACTAAAAAATCGTGACATTCTGACAGAAGAAATAATCTGACAAAAAATTATTTCACCTCCTATAGATCATATTCTGTACTTAAATTTGATGAAGGAAGGTCTCTTCATAAATAAATCACAGAGCAATAGCGCTTCAGATCGGATGACGCTACAACTATGATAATTCTACTAGTTCAAGTATTTAGAAAGAAGCATTTTTTATTGTCTCATTTGCGTCACATTCTGACCCGGGGTTTTCTCCGGTTTTCCTTCAGGTAGAGGCGAATTTTTTATACAGACTCTTATCTAGGTATTGAGATAATAAATCTAAATTTTAGTGTTAATTTAATACTTATAATTTATAAATAATATTTTCCGAATAATTTATGGTTTGATGATAATGCGTACTTCTTTAATAACTTTCTTGTGCTTTTTTAAACAAATTTGTTGGTATTCTACTATTATTATATCATGTACCGAACTACTTTTTTAGGAGTATGCTGAAATGTTAAATCCGTCTCTGTCTTAGGGCCCTTGATCGGAACTGATTGGATGGTTCCTTGCTTGCTTCCGGAGAGTACTTTGTTTTGTTGTCCATACGCAGTTTTTACTGCTTTTTTGACAAAGAATTTATTAAAGTGTTTTCCGTATTTCCCAGCATTTAAAATTTAGTACCGTTTTTATTTCTTAATTATTTTTTATTTTAAATCTTCAATATACATGTGTTTGAAAAATCGATAAAGTATTAAAAATAGAACACAAAGGAAGAACACAATTAGTAAAAAATTTCTTGATTAGCTCTTGATAACATTACGTATCATGTTTTATTAATTTGTTTTTCTTTAATTGACTCACTTCGCTTGTTTGGGGTTTTATACCCTCCTTTTTGGGGCTCCCCTTTCAGTAAGCTCGATAATGGGTCCCCAGCCAGGCTCCAAGCGTATGCGTCGTCAACGAAACTGTCTCCCTCCTTTGAGGTGACAAAACAGTAGCTCAACCGAATGGAATGGAGTTTACAACTTCGACTCCAGTAGCGTACCTAGCCCGGAGGGGGCGGGCCGGCCGGCCCCGGTCCTCATCATGTATGAGGTCTCCAAATGTTATTTAAATCCGTAAATTTGAACGTTAGTATTATCTGAAACATTTCAAAACCGTAATGTACATAAAAGTTGACCTTATCAAATTTCAATTCCGTTTAATTCATTGGAGCGTTGGATGTAAACTAGTTGGCATGCTTGTGTAAGGAGGCCTCCATAAGTTTTAGTGTGGGGGGATCTCCAAAAAATGTTCCTTCCCCGGGTCCCATGAAGTATAGGTACACCACTATTTGATTTCCCTAACATTCTTCTGTCAAATGCTTGGAACCGTACCATCCATGGGACTCCAACATCTCTCCAAAAATTTTAAAAATAATACTTCGACTCCAGTTTTCATAGTATACATTTCAGAGTTTTTTTTAAAAATTTGGGCTTTATGGCTCGCTATCATCTAGGTCATTAGAGCTCTAATTTCAGAGATGCGTACTTCAAATATAATTCTGTTGATGAATGCTGTTACCTGGGTACTACCATTAACTACTCGACAATACTGTGGCATGTATACTTTCAATTGCGACTTTGATGTTCTTAGTACGTATATTATACATACTCATTTGCCGAGGGAATGAAATCGATCCCTCTCACTCTCCGATTACTGAAATCGTAGCGATGCGTTTGAGAATAGTATCTCCAAGACTCAATCCATAAAATTTTGAAGAAATCTAGTAACATTATTTATTTCACGATTTCACTAATTTTCATGTTTGTAGCACATAAATATCAAATTAATATTCCACCTCCGAGAAATGTATCGACAATCTCAATTATTTAATATTTTGTAAGTTGCTTACCGCCCCTTGATCACATATAGATCCGAGTACTATGAGCAACTGGGAACTCCATGAGTCCTCGACATCCGATACAGAAGTGACGTGTGATGAAGCATCGCGATCTGTTGACGTTAGGCGCACCTCCGCCCAAGTGATGACACGCAACAATACCATTATGGCGGTGAGGATGAGTCCTGTTCCCAGCCATGCTGATCCCTCCAGTGGACTGAAGAGATAGTTGGTGATACCAGCTGGTGGTGGTTGCACGAACACAAGCGGAGATCTGCAACAACACCATTGAGTAGAGCAGCGGTTCACAATTTTTTCCACATTTATTTATAAAAATTTGTACTGATGAACTAGAAGTGCTAAAGAAACGAGGGCGATATTATGACCTATCAATACTATCGCTTCATAAATGTGAGTTCATGTAAAACAAAAATTAAGGTTATATTAAAACTTATTTCAGAACAATTTTTCTGATTAAACTATACCAATATTTGGACTTAATAATACAAAAACATAATTCTTTGTTTAATTTATCCATAGGGTTTTTGCATTATGCGTGATATTAATCGTATGAAACGATTAGTAATTATTTTCACAATTATACCGTCGTATATAAGGTTTCAACGATAATTACTTTCCCTGGGTATTACGGTTATTATTTATGGTGTATCTTTAAAACATTGCGATTTGATATGTATAACCAAACCATAATCTATGAGACATTTGTTTCTACCACATGTTTTAGGACCCTAATACACTATCTCCTTTTTTAATCTTCAATGACACTTTGAGAAGTGTCAGAAAGAGGAATGTAGAAAGAAATTACTCAGGATAAATGCAATTTATCAGATTTGACGATCTTGGGAGTTACAATACTAAAGTGAATACGTTAATGTGAAGTTCGCCTGACTGTCGTATCACGGTACGCTATCTCGAACTCATTAAAATAGCTGCCACGTACTACTGATAAATTGATTTACCTACAAAAATTACTCCATGAAATTCGGATGTTTTATTTAATCAGTTTTCATTTTTACTTACATATGAAAAGAAATCATATAAAATTAAAGACAAAGAAGTGAATTAAAGCGTGTCAAGTAATGTGTAAAGGTCCTCAAGTGTGGGTCTGTAGGAAGGAGGGGAGCCCTCTCTCATCCATGCTCATAGAACGGAATCTTTGAGATTCAAACTTTGTTTTTTGTGTACATTGATATTGTTTCTCTCATTTTATTCTCCTTCCAGTAGTTCTCTATATTTTTCTTTCATATAATTATATTTCTCTGATTTTCCATAAAAACTCTCGAATTCATTTTCTAGAGACAAATAATGAATCCATTTCATGAGTTCAAGAATTCGCAAACCCGCAGAACATCCATATTGAAGAATAATCTCAGATCCAATCCGCTCCCTTCCCCGCTCCAAGCTATAATGTATTAAAAATTTGCCTGTCGGGAAAATTTAAGTATGAATATTTATTTAAGTAATTTCACATCTGCCTACCGTAAACGCATCTTGAACACAAAACGAAACGTATGCTGGGGTAGCTAATGTATTAGCTGCCAACCGGACAGACAACATATAAATCGGTACACCTAACATCCATCTGCTATGACGTGAATTTTCTTCCTTCTGTACCTCTGCTTACAGCATTAGCTCTCAGAGATTAAGTTGCTAAAGATAAGAAGAGGGCACTTGCAGTGAGGATGTAATGTAGATTCGGAATGAGTCGACGACGACACATCTGCATGCTTCCTTCTCTGCAACTTTCTCGACGATAATCATTTTCATTACAAATTCATCGTCTTACCTTATTTAATCAAAGAAAAACAGAACACACAATATTTTCAGTGCCTGTCTTCAGGTATCCGATTACGTGAGTATTCGATTCAGGGTACTATTCATAAAGTGAGGACGCTAGCACCGGGCTACTGCTGCCCGACGTCACGGCATAATTTTTTATTCTCTTGTGTTGCGCTGTCTCATATTTGGCAATATGGGAGTGGTACCATGAATCGTATATACGTAAAATAGTAATTATCTCTAAAACCTTGAAAAAAATATATCTTTAAATACCAAGAAGATAGTTTTTGTGTATTCAAACTATTCTTTATTTTAAATATACTTGAAATTAATTCTCATTGGATTGATACATTAGTAAATAACATTATTAAAATTGTAATTAGTTCGGCCAACATTAACTTTCAGAAATTTAAAATATCAGGGTATAGCTGCTCGACGTCGAGGCAACTTTGTAAATTTTCGTCGTCTAGACGTCAAGTTTCGGACGATGCAACGACTGGATGGTATCGTTTAGTCTTAGTAATGAAACATTTTGTTCAAGTAAATAATTATTCATAGTTGCGAAAGCCATGATCGATTTGACTCCGTAAAACAATTGCTCAGACTGCGCCGCCTCAGACATGAGTCAATGAACCGAATTCATTAACGATTACAGTCAGCAATTCTCGCCGTCCTTCCAACTGTTATCATCCGGTTCGACCAAATACTTCGTACACATGCACCATCCCAACTCTTCACTCAAAATAAGTTTAGTGTGTTAGATGACATGTCCCAGTTTCCTCCCTTACCTAATCCTTCTACTCGTTTCATCCCCTCCCGACCAGTACCCAAACCTGTTCACAAACCGCGCACTGATAAGCACAGCCGCAGAAAACCACGTAAAGTAGTGCTACCCAGAGATGAAGCCAACACTTCCACGCAGAAATCAAACGTACTCATATTAGCTGTTTCGCATGGTTCTCACATGCCCTCCATTTTGCATGGATTGCTCCCCAACCAGTTCTCAGTTTCCGATGTCCTCAGCCAAACGAGTGTTCAGCTGAAGTTATTCGAGAACTAGACACCTACACTAAAACACTCACAGAGCGGGACACAGTAATCATCATAGGTGGACATTAACTTGGGAGGTCATTTCAACGCTTCTGAACATTTACAAAAACTAGAAAAGACCGCTCAGCACACAAACATAGTAGTCTCTAGCCTGCCTGTACGCTTCAACGTTCCACGAATAAACCACGAAATTAACCTGGCAAATATCTCCCTAAAACAACACCTGGAAGGCGCAAAAATCACATTTTTTGATTTACAACCACACCTGACTGCCAAGGACTTTACCCAACACTGTTTACATCTGAGACCGTCTGGAAAATATCACTTCGGTTCTCTCCTATCTTCACATTTGACCTCACATTTTCCTCCTGCCCCTCACCCATTCCTAGACCTCTTCCACATCTCTGCTCCTACCCCATCACCTCCTCCCCCTCACTCTGCTCCTACCTCATCATCACCATCTCCCCTTCCCATCTCCACACCCATTTCTTCCCCTGTCCCTGATCTTTCGCCTTCTTCCTCATCTCACTCGTCCTCATCTATTCCTACATCCTCATCTTGTTTTACCCTGATACACAGTTACAACTTGCACTCAATAGTACGATGTGATACTCGAAGGTGACAATCGCGTTCGGATGCAGCGTGCGGAATTGTTCCGGAACTAGAAACTCATTTGCTTATTGCATCCTTGATTAAATCCAGAATTATATCATCTCCCATGACTAAATAATTTGACATTTCTGAAATAGCAAAAATGCTCTCCGGAGGCAGGAGGATTTCTGAGTCAAATATGATCACTCTTAATATTGCCATTTTAGTAAATTCTGTGTAATTAAAATTCCCTTAAAATGGGGCAATTATAGAATATCAACATCCCTTAACTTCGAGTCAACAGTATATGTAGGTTAGTTATTCCAGGGAAGTAAAATTATCTACATTCATTCCTGCTGGAATATCAGAAAAATTAACGCACGGGTGCTTAAGCAAGAATGTCAAAATAATTCATTTGTTGACGCAAAATAATTAATTAGTATAAATTCTTGAATTTTTTCTGATTATCTCAACGTCTTTCTCCTTCGCGTCCTGACAGACTCTGGGAGACAAAGCCCACAAATGATGAGTCAACTCAAAATTAAATTGGACCTCTCTCTCTATTGACATCGATCTACTCCGATCATAAATTTATTTAATGTGAGTTACAGTTGCCATCCACTCCCCAACCACCTACATTATTAATTCTTGGTCAAATTTCGCCAACCGAGTTGTACAGATATTTTAGATAAAATTCCTTATATATTCAGGATGAGCTGATGAGGACTATAAATGTACAGACAAATTACAGAAAATGAGGAAGGTAGATGAAGTATGGTTGAACACTGGATTGCCAACAAAACAGTTTAATGGCATGAAAGTTGAAAGTAATGAAAGAATACAAAGCTAAAATTCTGGTTAGATACTGGGACGATCCGTTTCTTGAAAGAATTCACCTGGATGGCGTTGGGTTGATGATTTTGAGTCGAACGGCTGGAGTGCAGTTCGCGGCCAAACTAAGCTACGGTGTGTGGAGCGGTTTCACTGTAAAGTTATTGCAAGTGATAACGCTCATCAGTGGCTTGCCTGTGGGTGAGTTGTGACAAGCGAAGACGGTCCACATGTCCATGACTTGCCTCGGAGAAGCGTGCTGTTCGCACGATGGCGTTAAATGAGAAGTTTTGTGATATGGGATGTTGACTGGTCGGATGACTTGTTGCAAATAAGCGAGTGTCCCCATGTCGGGACTCGCTCCGTAGAAGCGCGCTGGCGCCAGGTGGGAAGTGATGATGACTCGTAGCATGAATTGCAGTAAGTGAGAGTGATTACTGGTCGGTGACTTGCTTGTTGGTTGGTTGCGCGCTTTCGGCGCGATCGATAGGTCGATCGATGGCGAGACGTCGTGACGTCACATGTTGACCGTATCGATTGTACATATTACTTGTCATGATAGGTTCTTTGACGTTGTTCTGGCGTGAATAAAGTTCATAGACACCCATATTGATTTAAAAAATATCTGAACACGAGTACGTCGCCGTCGGCGCCAGATTTCGAAAAACCAATAAGACACCTAATTGAACGATCAAGCAGGGAAAGGTATCCAAAGAGTATGAAGCGGGAAATCATCTGATGGATACAGATGTTTCCTCGCGCCTGCGCAGTATGATCAAAATCGAAGTTGCCGCTTAAAATATATATATATATATATA
>NNCF01126289.1:643878-680820 GCA_002313205.1 Laupala kohalensis
AAAGGATTAAGTTCCCAGTTCCACTGACCGAGAGCGCCACTGACCTGACAGCACACAGCAGCAGACAGTTGAGCGATGACATCGGCTGGCGTCTGCACAAGGCTGCGAGGAATTGGAGGGCCGGAGAAAAAGTTAAATAAGTATTATATCTTTAAATTTTCATTTTTAATCATATTTTCATGTTGAAACAACGAATAACTATTGGGTTATTGAATAGCGTGAATCTTTCTGAGGAATTCAATTCATTATTGCTCTAACCAATAAAAATTCATCTTGACAATGAAACAGTATTTTTTATAGCACCGAATCATATATTTTCTCTCAACTAAGCTATATTTTTATTGATTCTTGTTTAATCTTGCTGGTAAATTGTCAGCAGAGTGTGGTTGGCTGTGAACCCAAGGCGTGTGTTAGTGTTTATGTTTGTGTACAATAAGTAACCACTAGAATTCCATGATTATTTCCGTAAATATAAGAGTATTCTTCCAAATTAGTCTACGCGGTCTAAGTTATGGAAAATAACAGGCAGATACTAAAATCGATCCACCGAGCCAAAACCATGTGGAATATTGTTAAAAATTAAACGACACCTTATAATCGCGAAGAAAACATTTCCTTACTAACCGATGGCAAAATCGTGTTAAATCCACATGACATCCCAAATTTGTTTAATTCTTATTTCTCAGAAGTAGGTAAAATAACTAATCCAATATCTCAAAACCAATGTCCTCCGAATATATTCACCCACGTGCCTTATTATATGCTCACTTCCGAAACTAACGCCAGTGAAATCATGAAAATCATCACTTCATTAAAAAAAACAAAGTTTCAACTGGCATAGATGATATACCTGAATTATTCGTCCCACGCTATATTAAATCCACTCATAAACATATTTAATAGTTCTTTATCGGAAGGGGTGTTTCCTAACATATTGAAGAGAGCTGAAGTGAAACCACACAAGAAAGAAAAAAACACCTTGTTGGTACTTATCGATCAATTTCTTTACTACCCGCTTTCTCAAAATTCCTTGAAAATGTGTTCTATATGTGTATTCTAGATTTTCTATCAAAAAATTACATTCTCTCTGACGGTCAACACGAATTTCGGAAATCCTTTTCCACCACCAATATTTTCTTTCTTAAACGATGTTACCACTTCTCTTGACAATGGAGAAAATCTTCTGGGTGTTTTTATTGATTTATCTAAAGCATTCGATGCCATCGATCACGGAATTCTCCTTTCCAAATTGCATTCTTTAGGCATTCGTGTACTTCCACATCAATGGCTAACTTCTTATTTAAACGATAGATATCAAAATAGGTCGAAATATATTCTAAAAATAAAGTACTTCATTATTCCCTTTCAGAAACAAAGCCATTTACTCGATGAGTTTCCCAAGATTCAATTCCCGGCCCTATACTCTTTTTGTTGTATGTGAACGACATGTCATCTTCCACATCATATTACAAAATGGCTCTTTTTGCTGATAACACTAATTTACTATGTCAACATGCCAACGCTCAAAAAGTTTTGTCTATCCTCTCGGTTTGGTTCCTTGCAAGTCGCCTTATTGTAAACACTGACAAAACAGTGTCTATGTCATTTCACAATAGTATCAGAAAATCACAATAGTATCCCTTGCTTGCTTCCGGAGAGTAAATTAGTTTTTTTTCCTCCACGTGGTCATACGCAGTTTGTACTGTTTTTTGACAATAAATTTATTTATTTATTAATTTATTTAGAAAATCTTTACCCCAGGTTTCTCTTTCTTTAAACGGAACACAATTAAAAACTGTTACGAATACAAAGCTTTTAGGTCTCCATATTCAAGACAATCTCAAATGGAATTGTCACGTTGACCATCTTAATTCCAAATTAAGTAAATTGTGTTACGCATTCCGAATCTTAGTTAATATTGTTAGTCCACATATTTCCGTTTGCGTATATTTTACAAATGTTTACTCCCATTTACGATACGGAGTATCTGACAACAATTTCAATACTATTTTTCTGCATTCATGTAGTTATTACTCGTATAAATTTAGTTGTATATTTATTCAATCATGAACGTTTGTGTACATTAATTCTGTAGCCCCATCCTGGCCAGGGTTTTTCTCCGGTTTTCCTTTGGGTAGAGGTGGATATTTCTATAAGGAATCGTTAGGCTCTTGCCCAGGGGCGGCTTCTATTTAAATAATTATTCGCGAATTTAGTCATATTTAATAGTTTCGATTTATCAATAATACTTTCCGAATGATTTATAATTTTTTAATTATTCGTAGTTGTGAAATGACTTTTCTTTGTTTTATTAAATACAATATTCGTTGGTAGTATGTCAATACTGTAACACGTGTCGGACTATTTTTATCGTTAGGAGTATGTTGAAATATTAAATCCGCCTCTGCCTTAGGGTACTTGATCGGAATTAATGGGATGGCCCCTTGTTTGTTTCCGAAGAGTAAATTAGTTTATTATCCTCCACATGGTCATACGTAATTTGCAACTGCTTTTTGTCAATAAAGTTTATTTTTTATTACATAGGAACTAGCGCATCCGAGTGTCATTTAGCGGAAACAACGAACAAGATCGGTGGCGAGGAGCAAACTTGTTTTCTTGTAGCTACGTCAGATTTTTTAGCAGAGTTAAGCTGTTATGCGCAAAACCCATAAGCTATAACTCTTGATGTAACTTTCTTTCTCTCAGACAAAACAGCGTTAGTTTCCTCAGTGATAGTAAATTGGTCTCGATCCGACGAAAACTCGTTTGGGGCAGAAACACCGTAAGCTGTGGCAGCTAATGTTATTGTCTGACCGCTAGACAGCCAACGCGTGAGCTGTCACAGCTAACTGTGGGCTAAGCTATCCAACTTTATTTTCCGTGAACGAACCTAATTGATGAATACTTCCTAAACCAAAACCTGGATGTGTCTAATTTACATTATTAGTTTGAGACGTGTTCTACTACCTGAACATTACAAGTTCTGTTCTTCTGGTGATATACTAATTATATCAGTAATGTTTGCGTACGTTTCTATTTCGGAATAGTACTTCATTTGTACTTACTCAAGGCGCCAAGTTGGAGCGGCGAACCAGATGCGCTGCAGTAGACGTTGTGATAGAGGAAGCGCAGTAAGGGAGAAGTCTGCTCCGCCTTTCTCCAAGAGTTGCACCAGATGCTCCACAGAATAAGACTGAACTCGTACTACCCTGAGAAACAGCACATGTGCGCTCTCTCAAGACGCTTGCACTCATAAAACATTTTCGTGATAAATTTATTCGAAATAATTTATGTTTCCCAAGACATACTTAATTTATAGATTTTTCTTTTGTTAATTTACTTATCTCTACAGAGATATACATTGCAACATGCAGATACTCATTGCGACTTGATGTCCATACAATCAATATTATGACAGATAGAAATCGGGAGGAGTAGTTGCCTCCTTTCCAATAATTTAATTGAATGTTGATGTTGAATGTGTGAAAAATCTTCAAATTTACTCATTAATTTTGAACTATAAACTAAATATTTTTTAACATTTGTGAGAAAGTGTTCAATATAATTTTATGTACTTTTAGACGCTTTTCCTTATTGTTGTTTGGCACCTATATGTTTTTAAACTGAACTAAATTTTTGAAACTATAGCTGAGGTAGCCCAAAATCGTATCCCCGCACCAAAAAAATTTTTTTTTTGAAAATATATTTTTGTAAGTGTGAATGCAATTTTTTTTTTTGGTGGGGGGTGCTTCAAGTAAATCTAGAAAAGAGAATATTGTCTTACGTGAAGTTGAAGAGATCTTGCATGAAGGAAAGCATGGCCCGATTGAATCGTGCTTCGGTATATCGTGCGCGCAGTTCAATCGTGAGCCGTGTTTCTTCAATGTTAGCTTCTGGCTCCAAAACAGGCACTGGTCCCCGAGGTCCGACCTGGTCACAAAATTTCGCTCATTATAATACACGGAGTAAGATGAATACTATTTCACGCAGCACGAAAGCGAACTGACAAATAATGTTTACTGTGTGGGTATCTATACTAATAAAAGTTAATTATTTTGAAGGTCTGTTGCATGGAAATCGGAAAAAGATATCTATGAAATTAAATTAAATTTCAAATGACACTTTTTAAGGGTTACTGTAATTAAAATGCAAAGTATGGTTAATAGTAATGAATTATAAGAGCAGAATTACAATAAAAATTGGCTGTTAATCAGTAGATGTGAATCTTCGCTCACATGACTACAATGGCATTTTCATTATTAGAATGAGAGAGATCCTTGTATACACCAAAATTTGATACAATGGGTTTAAAATAATATGCAATGTGTTTAAACTCGTATAACAAATAATTATTACAAGAAATATTACAATTGTTTACTTATCGCGCAAATTGTTAAGAAAATATATACTTGGGCAAGTTCTTACTAACCAACCAATCATAGTTCTATGAAAATAATTGGTATGAACTTTTTGCTCGACAGGTTTTTGGAAAACAAATAGTTCATAAAAAAAGATGAAATCATTCCCAGCGATAAAGATACTAAGTACGTTTATTTTTCTTAGAATCTACTAATGTGAAATATGTAGTGGCGGCGATTAGGGGTTGGGGCGTGGGAAAGGAGGGCCTTCCTCACTTTTTTAAGGAAAGATAAACATTTCACTTTAAACGTCTAAAACTGTCTAAAAATTATAAAAAAGTACACCATCCTTGATGTGGTGATCACCAATTGTCTTTCCTATTATTTTTTCATATTTAAATCATACATAGTGGAAATAAGCAGAAAATGTCATGTTATAGAAATTGTCTATATTTTTTTGTCCCCCCCACCCCCATTCTTGATTCGTAGTCGCTGCTACTGTTTGGTATTGCATTATCTTAATAAACACCTAAACTTATTTAACTCGTTTTAGTACATGACTTAAATACAAACTTGTTTTTAAAAGGGTTTTTTAATTATTATTTTATGCTTCTTCATGAGAGATTTCTTATGTTAGAAATATTTCTTATGTAAGGATATTTTTAATATAAGAAAAATATTATATATTTGGCAGATAAGAAATTATAGAAATGAGGACACGAGCATAATAATTCCACGATGTATTTCTTATGATCACTTTGTGGATGGAGAATATACGTTAATTTTTTATTTTATGAAGAGAATTATATGAAACGATATTTCTCAGAAATGATTAACATACAAATTACAAATAATACAGTAAATATTTGATAAGACACATACAAGTCTAAATTATACATTATGTTTTTTTTAAATATTGTGTTCTATCTGCTTTTTTGTTTGCTAAATTATACTTCGTTATAAATAAATGTGTTATGATATGTTATGTTCTGTTGAATATATTTTTGAACAAAAGAACATCTTGATCAACGCATCTATGGATCATCACCAATTTTCCTTGATAGAGGAAAATGGGATATTTGCGGACACTTAAGGAAAATTATGCTTATATTCTCGCAAAAAGTTAAATTTTAATTTGTTACATTTAATTTATTTATTACAATTTATTACATTTAATTCTTTTGCAGTTTGAAATTTCAAAATTATATTAATAATTACTAATCGTGTCTATTAATTATTACGGTTAAACAGGTGATACAGTTTGTTTTATTTACTTCCTGTTATTTCGTATCGCTCCTGATCTATCTCGTCAAAGAATTCTGTAAGCGTTAAAATATATTTATAACAATAATACTAATTTTAACGAATGAAACTGCTATAAAGCATTGAATTAAAAAAATAATGAAAAATAAACAAAAATATTTATCAAACATTACCATCAAAACAAAAAAATCCACGTAATCAAGTTAATTCTTAAAACGATATTAAATAATATAAAATAAACATCCTCACACATCAAATAATATACACAAACATTAAATATGACATGAAGCATGCACCAATTAACAAGAAAATCCGGTTTAAGAAGCAGTGGACACATCTGATACGTAAGTTTACGCAGCAAAATAATGCAGCGTCACCGGATGTGAGGTTACAAGTGAGTAGAGGTCGCGAGAGTGGAAGATTCACGATACGAAGAGAAACATTAGATATAGACATTCTTCTGTTCTCCTTTTCAAAGTAACACATAAAAATGACACATCTACAAACATATACTGTTTGGATTCACGCCATTGGCAAACTTAAAACCACGCGCCATAAACACACACACATATATNATTATTAATTCATTTTTATTCGATATATTTTAATTATTTGAAAATTATATATGTTTTGGGAGCCAGCGGAGCATGACCGCGACCCGTGCGCGAAGGACGGTACTGGAAAGGGGTGGCGATACCACTTCGGAGGGATTTTTCCTCGTTCGAAGGGCGCATCATAAATATGTCAAGTCTAGTGTGCTACGCTTTATTTTTGCGAGAACAGAAGATACGAAAGGAAAATTAAACAAGTGGTAAGAGGCATCGTTAAAATCCAAACTAAGAGGGACGGAAAATTGCTGGAGATTTCGGAAGAAAGGAAGGTCATTATCTGTGACAGATTCGGATGTATGTGCTCGGTTGTAGAGAGTAAAAACACGGAGGGATACTACAATGCAAACACGTCTTTTGTGAAGCCCACTGCGTAGGAATGACTGAAGAAAAACAGAAGGGCTGTAAGGCGAGGCGACTGCGTAGGTATCCTCGCAGGGTAGAGAATAGAAGCGTCAAAGAGATAGGTTAGACATACCAAATTCAAAAGCTGGCAAAATTAAGTGCCATCGTAAACAGACGAGGATTGGAGACTGGCAAACAGTTAATCAATTAATTAGTTCCGGCCACGTAACGTTCGCGAGTAATGACCGTTGATTGATACGGAATCGCAAGTAACTACTCAGTCACGAAGATTCACCTCACTGGCCAAAGTAAAGCGCCTAATGAACTCTCAATTACGCTAATTATGACGGCGTCGTCATCCAGATGATAGTTTTGGGAATGACGAGAAAATGGAACTTGGACGGCAGCAAAGACAGTCAATGGTCTCTGGATGTGAATGGGACGCCAACTGGGGGGTATACGTCTTCCATGAACGACCTTGTTAGATGAGGGGCATACTGGCTTGCTACTACAACCTTTTGGAAAGATGGCACATCACAAAGGTAACGATAAGCTAGCTTCGCCCAGTGATCTCATGTTGTTTGGCTGCGTGAAGAACAGTGCTACGAATGTAAAGTTGATCGCCCTAATCCAGGACTCTTGTAAATGAATGAATCACTTAAACAATAAGGGCAAAGAAGACGGACTTTGATAATTAGTACACTTTAATTAATTCTCTGTTATTTTATAGCTGGAGCAACTAAGCTATCAGGATTTTAATTGTCAAAGGAGAGGAATTTTAAATTTATTTAATGGGCCGATTGTAATTTTTTAGGGAATTGTGTATGACTTGTTAGATAATAAGTATGTATAATTATTCAATAAATGTAATTGAACCAATTATGCTTAATGGCGTTTTCATTTCATAAGGGACTTGAGTGTGTATTCACGAGTATAAATGGGACGAACCCAGCCCACTAGTAGCCGTCTGTGTAGAACGAGCTAGCAAAATTATAAGAGGTAAGTTANAGTTATTTATTATCCACTACACCGTTTTGTTTTGTTGCAATTGACGCTCCAACGTGGGGCTCGACTTAAATATTACCCACTTCACCACTCCATTTCATTAAAATTAGTTTTCCCAACGTGGGGCAAAATTACATTGATTAACAGTGTCTAAATATTATTGAGTTACAATTGGTGTCACAAAGTGTGGTTTAACCCAAGTGTTACTCAGTACTCCATTTAGTTTTGTTATATATATATATATATATATATATATATATATATATATATATATATATATATATATATATATATATATATATATATATATATATATNAACTAACATTTTCGTCATAACATTAACGGACAGATGTGGGGACCGGGCGGACATCCAGACAAAAAATCTTTTCCTAAATCAGGGGGAAAACGGATATTTCCGCAAAAATCTCGTTTTGAATCTTTTCAAGATTACAATACTTTTTATGTACTACGTATATGAGAAAGTAATCAAGTAAATTAAGTTTTTTGGTCGGCGTTGGAGTTATTTTAAAAACAACTTATTTGGAATCAGGAACCACCAAAATATAATTTTTTTTCAAAATTTCGTGATCGACTTTTTTAAGGTTCTTTATGGTCCGTATGCGACAAAACATATGAACTATAACATTTTCGTCGGGCTAAAAGCCAATAATTCAACTCTTTAGTGTCTTTTATTAGAGATTTGAAATTAACATAGATATTTAGAATATTAATTTATTCTGCTTCATCCATGTTAAATAATATTCATTGTTCTTAAAATAGTAATCAAATGACTGAATGTAGCAAATAGACATTATGTTACTGCGTCTATACCAAACATTCAAGCAATATACAGCTAATGCGGATGTAATGCATACTAATTCCACTTTACGCACTGAAAATTTAAGATAAATCGTTGGAAAGTTTTTGAAAAATATTCAAAAATGTTCTTGGACCTTCATGTGAAGTGCCCTTTGTGTTAAAGTAAAAAGGAAATTGAAAGCACGTTCATATGTCAGAAGTAAATTCTATCCGTAAATACGAAAAATGGAAACAAAATATTTTTTCATTCGGTCAGGAGTGCAGCGCACGGACGCCAAAAAACACTTTTTCGGAATCAGGGGTCTCCAAAACGATTATTTCTGCAAAAATCTTTTTTTTGAATTTTTTCACGATTACAATACTTTCTATATACTACGTATATGAGAAAGTAAAAAGTGAGATTTCTGGAAATTCAAATGTTTTGTTCACGATTAGGAGAGGCTGGAGTAAATGAGTATGTGCTCATCTTAGAGGTAACAAATCCAGAGACCAATGATATCCACGGGTGGTTTTCCACAGCGGAAATAAACAATGGGGTTATTTCGTCCATTATATAATTTCGTTACATTTCACTTAATGCGCGTTCTGCAAATTCCCCGTTTATGGTGCTGTGTTAATCGACCTGTAATGAGTAGTTTGTGTTGGATATCTCACCAGTTCTGCGGCGCGAAGGACAGCGTTGTGCATATGTCTACGGCGCCATATGTAAGCATTCTGCGAACGGAAACGAAAGCCAACCTTTCGTTCCCAGCGACCCGCAAGCGAAGAAAGGACTGGAGAATTCGGATGTACACGATGAACCTGCACCTGCGGACACCACAACAGCACTAGGAGTTCAAATCAGATTCTATGACATATCGAATACAATTACCTATTGAGGAAATAAAGAATTCGTTATTGAGTCTGAAATCAACTTGAGAATGAGAGTGAAATGTAACTAATGAAACTATGTATGAGATATGTTTTAATATTGCAAATGATTCAAAATTTTCAGCTGAAGGACACTCTGTAATTGGATAACTTTTTCGGAATCGTATATCCGTATGGCTATTTTATTGCTACTGTATAAGCCATGGCATTTTAAGTCCAAGTTTTTGGCTATAAGATGTTGGAAAATATCGAAGACTTTATTGAAGAGGTAATATGCCATTTAAGGTTCACATATATTGTCAAATGCTTGTCTATAAAATGCCTCCACTCAAACCTCACGAAATATTATTCTTCGGAAGGGCCCTGTTTAGAGGTTGAAATGTATGCAAATGCACTGTCGATGAACGGTACTAACCATCCGTAAGACAGCGAACGATCTCTGAGGCCACGCGAGCGTCACTTCACTGTCTGCACGCAATCCCTGCAGCTCATCATCAATCGCCATTGCCGCCGATTCGCTCTCCGCCAGCGCCAACCAGACGAAGCTTGAGTTCATGCGCCGCTGCTGCGATCCCTGTTGAACAGCGCTTATAATGAGTTATGATTATAATAGAGTGTCCCAGAACTCCATGTAAAAAATTGGGGGGATGATAGTGCACATTAATAGGAATAAAAAATACAGACCAACGTATGTCCGGAAACATCACCAGGAAGATACATAATGACAATATACAGAGTAAGAAATATAAAAAGGCGTGTAAAGCGTTTTATTTGAGCAATCGAGGTAGGAATATACGTCTTCAAAGTTCAATGAAAAATTACAAATGTTCTAAGTACTGCACATTACAGCGACGCAGGCTTAACACCGACGTCGCTAGACCCCAAGTAGAACGTATTCGTCTGTCCATGGCGTCGTTCCGAGGCCTGCATCTTTGTTATGGGGAGTAACTTTGAACATCTTGCTTACTTGCTTAATCGGTACTTCAGGCATTGATGCCTATACCGTACATCATGATTGGAACAACGTTCCATTCATGATGTTTTTCAGCTTGAATACCACAAGGGCTCGCCACACCCGAGGGTGATTAATGAAATGATTTTTGGGTGATTTTTATGTTTTATGAATGATTATGGCGGTGAGATGATGATGAGTGAACGTTGTGGTGGAATGATAGGCAGGGGAAACGGGAGAACCCCGAGAAAACCTGCCGCGAGCACCGTTCCGTCCACCACCTCGGATTCTACTTGGATCGGACCGGGTTTGAACCGGCGTCCCCAGAGGTAGAAGGCGAGCGCGTTACACACTGCGCCACGGGTCGCCCTTTGAACATCTATTGTAATGTGTTATTGAAATTTAAACATGTGTAACACTTTCTGGATTCCTAAATAAAATGCATTATGGCCATTTTTTCTTGTCTTAATATTCTGTTATTAATTTCCTCCTGGTGTCATTATGTTTACGTTTATTTTTTGGTCCTATTAGTGTGCTCTACTATTCATCCAGTTTTTTACCTGGAGTTCACTGATACTCTGTATATTATAGAGACATATGTGCTGGCTGAGAAACAGAATAAAAAATATAAGTTCTCTGTGAAAAATGTTGGTCAAATTCTTCACATGATTCTGCAGTGATCGAAAAGCCAACAGATGAGAACGTCAAGGACGACATACTGCTCCTTCCCCCGCATCATTTTTCAATCTCGTTTACCTCCTCCGCTGCGCATATAAGGGAAAGTTGCCCAATTCAGGTTTTTAATTTTCCTTCTGCTGGTAGGGGTGGACGAATTCGTGAGAACCAGGGAAAGTAGCAGCAAATCAAGAACTAGCGAGACTAATTTTGAAAATGAATGGAGGGCCGGAACTAGGGGGGTGGTTATGCCCTGGGCGGTGGAAAAACTCTTGGAACTAACGGCGCCATATTTTCTTTTTAAATGATGTAACCAATTCTCCTGACCGTGCAGAAAATCTACAATGTATTTTCTTAATGTATCGAAATCATTCGATGTAATCGATCAAAAAATTCTTCTCTCAAAACTGCATTCATAAGGCATAGATCTTTTTATTGTACGTAAACGATATGTCATCCGCCACACCTGATTGCGAAATGAAGCTCTCTGCTGAAAACACAATTTACTATGCAAACATGTCAATGCGAAGAAACGTTCTAAGTAACCTCTCGTCTTGGTTTCAGTCAAATCGTCTCATCGTTAATAATAACAAAACTGTGTCCATTTCTTTTATGTCATTTTGCAATAGTGTAGCGATTACATGTAAATTTTATACCCTCCTCGTGTCACGGTCCACTGAGTGAACTCGAAAGATGGCTATTTTCCTGTACGATTGATCCACTAAGTATGAAATATATTGGAGTCCAGCATATCCTGGACCTGGCAGAAATGAGCGTAAACCTGCATGAAACATCGGTGTCCAACGGCGCAGTGCAGATCGGCAAAAACACCTAGACGAGCAGGTGCATCTGGTACTTGCAGTGCAGCGGCAGGCAAGGGAAACTTCTCTGAGGGATCACCGGACTGCACCCAGAGACCAGCCCCTCGCAGTGCTCTCCATGCGCGTACGGTATCTACACAAGGAGAAAAAAATAATATTAAATTTTTAACTCTGTTAACATAGAATTTGCGATATATATTGACATCAAAAGACTACTTTGAATTACGTCTCAAAGCAACAATTAGTGTATGAATTATCTTACTACTGAAATTTGTCGCATTCACTTCCATTGTAAAATTGATAAAACTAACACTCGTTTTGCGACAGATTATCTAATTTGTAATGAAGTGAAGAGACCTTATTTTACTTTCTCATATACATAGTATATAGAAAGTATTGTATTTGTGAAAAAAAATTCGTGAGCGAGATTTTAACGAAAAAATGTTTTGGTCCGTATTTCTGAAATGTGGTTATCGGCATTCCGTCCATCCGTCTTTTCATCAGTGTGCAGCGATTCTGGACAAATGAATGAATATATTTATTTCACAATTCGTATTTACAGCAGAATTTTCTTGTCGTCGATGCAAGTGCTCTATTTTTTTTTACTTTAATGCAAAGGATTCGTCACATGAAGATCAAAGTACTCTTTTGAATGTTTCTCAAAAACGGCTCCAACGATTCTGCTTAAATTTAGTATACGTTAAGAACAATTACTATGTATTACACCCGCAATAGCGGCATTTCGCTTGAAAGACTCAGTAAAATAATTTGTGTGTGCTGCACTTAAACATTAATTTACCTTACTTGAACATATAGCATTGTAAATGGACCAAGCTAACATAGAATACAATTCGTTGAACTGAAATGAAAGATATGATAATGACTAATACCGGTACACAGGAGTACAGCAAATGCAGTGCAGATACATCAATATCTGTCTCTAACTAAATTATATTTACATAACGCTTTAACGATGTTTATACGACTGAGAAATCGCTATATGTCTTGATATAATATTCTAAATATTCATTTTCCTTTCAAATTTAAATTTAATGACAGTAATAAGTTTATATAACGACATAGAACCCGATGAAAAAGTTAGTTTTAATTTATTATATTCTCATATTTGTGGCATGTGAAATTTGTTTTATTCGCTATACTTGTATATATATATATATCTGTNGGTTTTTTCTTAACTATAAAACTTTGTAATTTACAGATAACAGAAGTGCCGCTTTTCAAGATTTGCGTATTATTTGGCTCTTATTTTGAATGTGCCTAATTGCTTGTGTAGTTTATATATAGTTTATTAGATATGTCATCTTAGATTATATTGTAATTTCAAGTTCAATTCAAGTATTATAATTTTTGCACATTTTTTCACTGAGTTGGAGAATGATAAGAATATGAGAGGTTTCTTTCTGGTTCGAGAAGTTAATACAGTGCAACGAACAATAGCAATAAAGGATGACAAATACGACTTTGTTATAACGAACCACACAAACCGCCATACACACTCACCTGAGGATGAACACGAGCAGAGTGATACAAGTCGTATCTGT
This sequence comes from Laupala kohalensis, assembly GCA_002313205.1. Classification (NCBI taxonomy): domain Eukaryota; kingdom Metazoa; phylum Arthropoda; class Insecta; order Orthoptera; family Trigonidiidae; genus Laupala; species Laupala kohalensis. The sequence continues at coordinate 657,158 of NNCF01126289.1, forward strand.
TGTGAGACGAAGAAATCGACCAAGAAAGTTGAGACATCTTGTTCGGGAGAAGACTCGGACGCTGATAGTTCTGCGACTGCTGTTGCTATGGATGGCTCCGTGGACGAGGACAACGATTCACATTCATTCGAAGATTCAAACAAATATGTATCATTTTCTCCAGCGCTTGTGGTAACCAGAGTTGCCACAAGAATTATGTGCGATAAATACATTGGTAAAATATAAAAGAAGATCTGAATTATAATTTTTGCTTTAGATGTTTATGTTTTTTGTTAGATTTCGTTTATTTCTGATAATGTCCTGCAACAAATATGGTTTGTCAACAAAGTTCACATCTTTTGGTAGCTTTTTACGGAATATCTTTGAGTAAAAATCATCCATTGGTTCCAATTTCTAAATACCTGTTAGTGGATAAACACTAACTGACTCATCAACAATTCATTAATAACTATAGCTTAATTACTTACTAGTGATTGAAACTCAGTTTACTTCATGAAAATTTTATTTCATGATTTATGAAAAACTTTCTCAATTTTGACACGTGAACCGTTTAATTTCCCAGCCGTAGTCTTGACAAATTATTCATAGTCGGTATCACTAATGATAATTACTAAAAGTTATAATAAGAGATGCATAGATACACATATTGGGGACATATTATTTTCAACTTTCCTATTTGTGTTGATCATTAAAATATATATTTCAAAATAATGTAAATAAAAAATAATAAACTTAATAACATAAATTGATCTCAGTCACCAATGACTATCCATGTGGATGATAAATTTTTGAAAAAAAAAGCTTCACAATAAATCCTCGAAAACAATTAATCGAGTACAAGGATGTTCATCTAAAATGGAAAAGTTATCAGCAAATATTCATTGTCCTTTTAACGTATAAGGAATCGTATATTTATGTCCAATTCGGGGGAGGAAAATTGTACAGAAATCCCTTCCGCCTACTTACCTTATTTTCTGTGTCATTCATCCATTCCTGACACGGTCTTCTCGTTTCTCATTCCGATTTGCGCTTACCTTCGTGACATATCTCGCGGTTATCGTTGTATTCTGTTTGAGCGCAGCCAGTCTCTTCCCCGGTCTCATTGCTTTGATGTTCAATTAATCGTTTCCCAGAGGCTCATGAATATGCTTACTGTAAACCGACACGCCGCTAGAAGTCAAATATGATTCCATGCCTGACTTTGAATCCGATTTCGTGTACTCAGTGCGAGGTGTCGAAATAAATGAAACTGAGGTTTTCCACATATGTTCAGCACACAAATACAACACGTTAGACAAACATTTCAAGAGTGGGTTATGTTATTCTTTAACTGTAAATCATTGAGTGGTTGATTTTAAGAACTTTAGTTACTATCAAGAATGTCGAGGTGAAGGGCTACCTTGTATAAATTGTAAAAGCTAGAGTATTCATGCTAATACTACTTCAAAGTTTCTGATAAAAATTTTATAATTTATATTTCATATTTTAAAAATATCTACGTTTATGTATCTTTCAAGTACTAGTACGTATGATGAGTAACCAAGGAAAGAAATTGATAAAAAACACATTTCTTTAACGAATTCCATATAACTGATACTTACTCAGAGCTTCTGACTTCATGCTTTCATTTTATTCATTCTGAATATGCCCTTAAGTCTTTAGAAATTAACGGTGTGTTAAGTTGTTATTGATATATTTTGTGTGTTTTAAAAAGAAACTTGTTACTTATGTATGTTCATCTTTTTGATGAATTGTCTAAGTATTCTATTCATGTTGATGATAATGACATCCGAAGTTTAACTAGGAAATTTAATTATTGAACTATTAGTGAATTTTGTCGTGTTTTATAATTACCGCATTTCACTTCATTTTTGATCAAATTCCCTATTCTTTTTTTAAAACGTCAAAACCTTTCTAACTTCGATGTCCTATGCAGGTAGTCATTGCTTATATTACCTAAAATCATCATACTTGTATTGCTGATCACGTTTTTCCCTGAGATATCATTTGCTCAATACATTAGGTAATGAAAAATAAAAAAATAAAAAAATAAAATTGTTTAATGGTTGTTCAAATGGAACACACGTTACGAGCAGAGCTTGGATTTGTGTGCTGCATATCATTTCTGGACTCTTTATGGTTTTGAGATATCGATTTCTAGTGTTTTGAACCTCGTAGGACCATTTTAGTTTAATAGTGCATAAAAATGTATATTTTTGAAGATTATTGTTTACATAGATCATATTTTTTGCAGATATTATTTGTTTGAACTCAATAATTTGATTTCGATGGTTCTATTTTGTTTTGTTTTTGTTTAAACTTTGGTTTCAATGCTACTATTCAACTCACAATTTACACTAGTACTATCTTAGTATCAATAAGATACATACGTAACTCGAATTTTTTTGAACTGCATATTTTGAACTTTTTGATACATAACGATTTGAGCCATGGTTATATCATACTCAAACTCGTCTTGAGTAAACCCTTTATTTTTTTGTATTGTTGTATTTGTAAATGAGAAATGTAGTTTAGTGCTATTGAAACTTATCTACATGGAGCGTTAGGAGTTGGGTGGTAGGTCATTGTTAGTAGGTGGGCCGCTTAGCTGGGTTTACCAACAACTTGGACCTTGCGGAGGGGCTAGTAGAAGTGGTTAGTAATAGTTATTGATACTAGCAGGAGGTGGATAGAGGAAGGATGGTTGGCTTTTCAGTAGTCACAGCTATGTGAACTGGGACATTAATGCGAAAAGCTTCAAATTTTCTGGCCCCATCGAGAATCGAACTTGGTGATGAGCGACAACACTATCACCTGCGCCACAGGTGGGGTTTCCCTTTATTTGAAAAGAAACTCTTTCAAGGATGTGCATGTGGATTTCGCAATAAAGTTGAGAAATTCTTGTTAATGAAGTTAAACTTTGTAGAAACTGTTTAGAGAAACTTAGAATGCATATTCTAATTATGTCATGAATAGAAAATCGGAGCTGATCTGACGATGAAAATATTTGCTAAAATATAGTACATTGGAAAGCACTTAAGGCATATTTTTGGTTTTACTATATCTTATGGATGATTAGTTAGTTTTTCTTCCCTACCTTGGCATTATTCAAAGGAATATTGTTTTGCAAAACCGCAAGGTGATAAGCTTTTATCAACTCTTCTTATCTAGATCGGAAGTTTCAAACTCTCATAGATATCCTACTACTATTTGTTCTAAATATTTTAATCTAAACCGCAGTAAGTGGATAAAAGACGCTTTTCGTGACAATGCGCGACGTGACTAGTCGGTCTTCCATTCACGCGCCGACCACTGATGAGTCGCTATCGCATAGGGCGGGGAGGCGTAAACAAGGGAGCCCAAAGCTGGGGAGCGGGGACACGTGTCCAACTCTACCGGGTCCCGGCTGGGTGCATCAGGTCCGCGAGTCAGTTACGGCCAGGGTCACATCTTGGCTCTTGGCAACCCTGTAATGTGAACATAATTATTTTAAAGTCATATGCAGGATCAATTATACCAAAATACTTTATTGGTAATACATAAATCTCTTTTTTATTTTTATATATCGTGTCAACATATTAATTATACGAAACACTCCTCCACGAGTAGGTACTCGGAAGTTGTGAGTTAAAATATTAAGTATACGTTCTTCATCCAAATCATTCTTAGGGCGACCACATAAATGGAGTAATTTTGTTCGATGCATGGACGCTATTTAAAGGCTTGGGTTCCTCTGGTAACCCTCGCAGGAAAAGACGTATCGTAACAAAGTATATTAACTCGATAAGACTGAGGATACTGACACCCAGAAAAAGTCCTACTATGCCTCCGAATGATGCTGAAACAAAAGCAAAGAATTAAGGTAAACAATGCCTTGAATATGATAACTTTCGGTCTGATGACATTGGTGACGAGCCGGGAATCGTATATATGCATGCACGGAAGAAATATATGTATAATGAACCTTAACACGTAGGTACGTGTGAAACCGGTACTTATGTGTACAAAGCATTGTGTGCCGCCTGGTTCACTTATCTCCTGTTTGGGGATGTGTCTCAGGTCTTCTGGAGTTTAGTCTGAGTGGAAATGGCGAACAGATGTGGAAGGCGAACGGGTGGTTTAATGGTTAACACCCCTGCAGACGATGCAGGAGTACTGGGTTCGAATCCCGGCCCGTCGCCATTTTCACCTGACAGAAAGTTATCACATATCTTCTCCAAGTGTAGGTTTCACGGAAGAAATATATGCAATGCCTTGAATAATATACAAAACAGAGTTTAGAATAACTATAAAATTCATCTTACTAATTGTGAGACATTAATTTTTTTAACACGCTTAAGTATTGTTTCATGCATAATGAAATACCTTTGAAAGTTATTATGTTTTTTCTCATACGCTGCAATTGATTCTTAACACATTCCACAATCTCGAGGTATTTCATAATCTACTTATATTTGTTACGGTCCCACTTAAACAGCAGTGGAAAGTTTTATTATTTTCGTTGCCCCAACTATTGTCTTGACTGCAAGATCCAAAACCTTTAAACAGCGGAAAGGCAACCCGGAGCTTCCGCTGGCCGCCCCCTTCCTTGAAGTCTTCCTTCGAGGCGTGGGATTCGGGTGGTCAGCATCACGCTTCAGTGGCGTGAGCTTGACTAACCAATAAACAACCATAAAAGTGTCGTCATAAACATGACATCATAATAAACTGATGGGATTGGTACCCCCCTCCAGGGGACAAATTCAAACAACAAAGATCTCTGGCAACGATCAAGGGGGGGGGGATCGAAGGAACGAGCAGTGTCGACAGGGCTCGATACTCCATAAGACGTGCCTTCTGCGCGGATTGCGTAAGAATAAAATGATTCTTTAACTAGAGCGAGTCTGATGATGATAAAGAATCATTTTATGTGCTCTTCAAGCACTGAAACGGTTTTATTCTCTTTTCTTTCCTCATTATTTGAATTGTGTAACAATGGTATCTGTATTAGTGAGTGATCTTTGCTTCCTGAAGTGTTGAGCTCAACTGTAGAGTATGTTAGTGTGGAATGCAGTAGATTGAAATGCTTTCTGTAGTTAGCTAGATTCCAGATTCCAGCATTCCTTATATTAAATTTATGTTTACTTTTGTTGTGTGATCTGTGTTATTAATATTATATTTAGATCCTGATTTGATTTCATATCCCAGTGTCGATCCCCCTTTTTGCAATGGTGGGAATTGCACCCACTAGCCTAGCGAGTAAAGCCTCTGAGTAAATATTAAAGTATAATTAATTAGACTGAATCCATAAGTGGGTCAAAATAGTTAAAATAGAGGGGGGGGGCATGTAATATATTTACTTGTTCCAATACTCGGACAATGCTTCCGAAACATATTTACACGTTCCTCACAAATACGAATACGTTGACAAATATGTCAAAGATTGAGGTAAAATTTAATACAAAGTTAACATTTTCACTGATGTGATTATTTGCTGGAGATTCATTACTAGTAGAGTGTTAGGGTAAAATTCTGAATGAGTCGTGGTAACTTCTTCTAAAGACAACACCGCAACACATATTTGGAGAGAGAGAGAAATCATTACGTTGCGGTATATTATTTGTTAATTGATTCCTAAACAGGAGATATAGTCATGTAATCTGGAATAAAAATCTTCTGAGATTTGGGAAACATAGAACACTTACATTTAAAGTTCATTCCAGAGAAACATGCTAATTCTATCTCCTGTATTGTTCTCGTGGATAAGACGTTCAAATTGTTGAGCATGAAAGATTTAATTAAACTATGGATGGTTTATGTGTATATAATTAAATTCCTATTTTACTTACCAAGAAGATCGTTCCATGTAAACATGCTGTCTCGTCTAAAACGCATACCTGCGAGATCTCTGTAATATAAATGCAGTATAGTTCTGTTCTCGATGATCTCTCCAGGGCTGAGTAAATAAGTATCATGATTAAAAACGATCAAATTATTTTAGTAACTGTTTTTTTTCTGGATTTTCCAAAACCAATTTTCTTAATTAAATAACAGATACTCACAAAAGTTTCGAAGTATTATCCATTCTTGAGAATCGATCTTGTGAAAGATCTGTACGATATACCAAATCGTCACATGTGGGGGGACACTCACAAGCAATACCTTCGGAATCATTGTCGTCATGAACGGGATTTGTTTTCACTTTTATATTGTTAAACAAAGCTAGAACATTCAGGATACACATGAAGCTATATAATAATATTAGATATAATAAAAATGAAACTAACAACAATTTTAGTTTTTTAGGAACTCATCTTCTTTATCATGTTCTAAAACATCACAATTGGCAATATTTCATTCTAAAAAAATTACTTAAGAGTCGAAAAAACTACATTGTCCAAATTAATGTAAATTAATGTAGCCTAACGCCATATAGGCGTTAGTCTGAAGTCGATATCATTTTGTTTGTTATGTGTGTCCCAAAGGGTTTTTGATTTTGAGAATTCAAAAGGAACACCAATTTTATCCTTCCTGGTTTTCTTCATAACTAACAAATGATGACCATTCAAACCATTGAACCAACGACAAATAATTCACCATAGAATTATGAATCAACTTAACTGGAAATATTGTTTTTAAAATACATTGGTATTTTCCAAATGAAACTACCATCCGAAGGTTTTTTTCGACAACAACAGCAGATTTCTCTATTACTATTGAGGACGATTCAGGACTTTTGAGTATCATTGGTATCAGGGAATTTAAATTCCTTTTGTAAACCGCGATTATATATTGACAACGATAAGGGTTTATTTAAAATAAAAATTACATTATAAGAAAAGATGGTATTTCGACATTTTGACTTCACGTGTAAATTCTTTGGAATATTTGACTGCATACTTCCGGTTCATAGCTTTCTCGTGTTCACTCTTAAATACATCCGTCGTTACGTCTTGTGGGAGAGTGCGATTCTCAATTTATGCTTTGCAATGATCTCGCTAAAAACATGTGTTACATACCGCTATTTGAAGACAAACAGTCAATATCCGCCATTCCACAGTTTCTTGCGCCATCTGGTAAAGAAAAACATAATACGTACATTTTGACAGAAAACAACCTTAAAAATTAAACCAATCTCCAGTCAATTTCATCTGATTATTGACCAGAAACCACGGTTGCCTGTTATATGCACTCCTACCTGTATTTTCATGGCCTTGCCGTGGTTTCTAGTTTTTTTATTTCTACTCATATTCTATCTGAAATTTTTATAAAGTAGATATTTATGCAAAGGAATTAGAGTTCAATTTAGTTAGAATATGCTGTTTGAATTTCTTTACTATATAAAAAGGATCAAATTTGTAGTAAAAATATTAAAGGAAAATATACCTAATATTCATTATAATAACTTCGGTATTTACTATTGCATTAAAAGTGTCAGGAAATAAAAAAATATAATTAAGCGTTTAAGGGAAACAGAAATATAATATTAAATTTTTAAAATCAGAATTATTTTATAGAACGTGGCCTAGTAAATACAAAATAATTTGCCACCACAAACCACAAAAATGAAGGGTTCTTTAATAGTACTCCACACAAGAAAATCAATACACTTACCTCTGAACAATTATTTATCGTGAGACAGTGTTCGAAAATTTTCACGGTAGAAATATATTGTACATTCTACATGGTGATGTAAAAATGACTTCGAGAAAAAATGTGACCCCAGAAAAGGAATGAAGAATTCGTAGAAAATGAGAATATAAATTGTACCAACTTTATCAACTGCATGACTTGGTTGGTATCATCAATAATACAATACTCCAATGATTGGAAGAAGAAAAAATATTTCAAAAAGGTACACGGAAGGTAAATGGAAGAGAGGTAGTCCCAGGCAGAGATGAAAAGATGATGTGTACGATGATATGAAGGGTGTACATAAACTCGACAGATCCACAGGTAGGAGGATAATTTCACCTAACGGTTAAACTCGACACTTCCTTAAGGATTAGAACTATGCGGATGTACCTGTGCCCATCGCGTGAATCCCCAGTAACGGGTGCCAGTGGGCAGCTTTTTTAAAATGAGTCTTGGAGTTGATTTTGCCACTAAAATGTTTTTTATTTACAAAAATCGTGCTGTTGTTTTATAATAATTGAAATCTATACAAAAATGATGAAAAATGATTAAAAATGATACGAAACCCTACTTTCCTGGCATCAAATTCTCATTTTACTACTAGTCCAGTATTTAGGTGACGAAAGGAAGCAAATCACGGAAAAAAAATTTTCTTCATCAATATTTTTTTAGTTCTTCGTACATAACTTGAAAACAATGCATTTTTAGAACACAACATTCCTGAACCGAAATAATGTGCATTGAATTATTTTGTCGCCAGACGAAGGGAAATGGCTCAATACCGCGATGAAAATGACAAAAACTCTAGATTAGACAACAATTTTTTCTATTAATTGAAATTTGAACCTGTAATTTTGTTTTCCCCCTCCCTTCTTGTTTCCCAGGTAATTTTTTAAATTAAAAATTATCGAGGTGCTACTAAATAAATTTTGTAACTCATTTTTTGCTTCAGTAGTCAACAGTGTCTAAAATAAATGAGCCAGTAGTCGTGATGCTCGGACCTCAAAATGGTGACAATGTTATTTATTCATAACAATTCTGTTTATTTCAACATTAATTTATTCTTTATAGTATTAGAGAAACGTCTTATATGTACAAAATAGTTGACAATACAGTATGAAACATCCTTTTTCACTTTTAAAAACCTACAGTGGCTGGATTTGGTCACTGAAATCTCGTATTCAGAGAATTGCTCGAGAGCTCTGGAATTCAAAGCTTCCAAACATCACTGGCGTAGAAATGTTCTATTTCTTTTGTTCTCATATTTCTTAATTTTATATGCGTCAACCTCGGAGAACGTGAGGAAAATAGTGTGAATATTACGAGAGAGCATGTTTGAGCAATAAAATCTGGATTCCGAATACAATCATGAAAAACCTTCCTTGAAAATGTATGTTTCAACTACTTACTAATAATTAATTATTATCTGAAAGACATTAAGTTCTTTGAGAAATACTGTAGTATTCCATCAAATGCATCTGAGATAATTTTAGCTTTGCATATCAAATTGCTTTTCCAAATAAATTTGTACATGATCCAAAATGATAGTTTATATTCCTTACCAGAAAATGGATAGGTGAACGGAGTACAGTTGCATTTAGAAACTATGAATTGAACTCTACATTGCACCATACAGTTGCGATAAGAATACGTGTAGTTCTTGAGATTTGGGTAAGGATTATCCTCGTCTTCAAATAAACATTCTCTTTGCTCTGGTGATAAATTTCGCAAGTTGTTGGAGGTGTACGTTGACTCCGCTGATATCTACAACGAGAAATATTAGTTTTATTATCGAAGTATATTTTTTCTCTTTAATTACATCATTGATATTTTAATAAGGCATAGAACAAAATTCCTATAAAGTTAAAAAAATGCTGAGTTTGAAATTACCTTTACTCGAAATTATTTTATTTCCACTTAATTTTGTGACTTAGAGACCTTGTTATTTCACAACATTGTGAAATATATACTAGTAACAGTTCATAATTTGAAAAAGACTGTTAAAATTCTTATAAAATTTAACTGAAGAAAACTAGTCATTTTTTGTTATTTGTTAGTAATGATTAAAGTGTAAAGAATGCAAGCATATCTGCTTCTCATTCACAAAAGTCGCATGCATTGCGTATGACAGAAACATAGAGAAGACATGTTATCTAAATTTAACAGTAAATTCGCATATTTACTAGAATTATTCCAAAAATACATTGTTCACGGAGGAAATGGAAATTTCTCTGAATCATTATTCGTGTTGGGAATGTTGGAACGACTATTTGAGTCGCGTAATTCTATGTATCAAAATAAGTGTTTTGATTCCATCTTGAAAGAGAAATAGAAATAGCCAATTAAAAATGAAAGAGTTTTTGTTTTGATTCAATATTTTGTATTCACAGTGAAAGGTTCCGGAGTTATCAAAGTAGATCTAAGAAGTAATGTGATTAGAAGAACAAAGATTTATTAAAAAAACTGAGTATAGGACCAACAATAAATAACTGCTGAATTTTGCTAAAGTCTAGACACATGTGACACCATTATTTAGTTCACAGATATCCTTGTAAACAAGTATGGATCGGTCATAAAATGAATTTCTTTGCATTACTCATGCAAATAAGTGTTACGGACTTTATTAATAGTAAATAAAATCAAACTAGTTATTGTTTTCCTTCATCGTATGGCTTGATTTACTGCTAACGTAATACGATCATATAATACCAGTCCCCAAATACTATGTGATGTATCTAGATGCTTGAGCATTTGTAACCATAGTTCGATGACTAGATGAGTAAATAAGCTAATCTTTCTACCCTGATCGCATATTTAGCTATTTCAATATGTAATGTTATAATCATTAGTTACAATCATAAAATTATTGTAATGTTTTTATAATATTGAACTTAACAATGAAATCAGTCATGGTGAGAGAACTTTCACGATTACTGTTAGTACGTAGTAATTAAGTCCGCTAAAAATTCAGCAAATATCATACAACCTGAATAAAAAACTCCCGATTAGCTCCAATAACCAGAGCACGTGAGGAGACTTCTGGATAGTTGAATGGAGCATGAGTGAGCACTTGCAAGCCACCGAAAGAGAATATCCATGAGAAATACTCGTGTAGTTGAGGATCCAGTAAGAGGGACAACCCCGTCGTGTAGCCAGCTCCACTGGCGTACCTAAGCGCACTGAAGAAAGTAAAAAAAAACGGCGATTACATCATATTGAATATTTATAAGGTCAAATTGTACCACTACAAATCCTGAAATTTTTCGCTTCGGGTACTCGAACAAAATCGCCCTAAGAATTCTTGGCCTCGTAACTACAGTTAGGTTTTTGTTGAGCTATCGTGAAGAACCATAGACGCATGACATGATTGAAATAAATCATAAGGAGACACTATGTGTGTGTCTATATATATAGTGACTTTACTGATTGTTATTAACTAATATCAATAAAATTCTTATTGTTATAAACAAAAAAACAAACGAAATTTAATTTTTTTTTCAAAAAAACTTTATAAAATAATAATTATCGTAAATGACTAATTCTAAGGGAAGGGAACAGAGTACTCACTCCTATTGGAGCCACTCACAATAAAAACACAGCAATGTGGTGTTCGAGCAACAAACAAAACATTTTATTATTCGTTCTATTACTAACTTAATTACTACACAATACACTGGTCAATATTCACACTACTACACATTATTTCGCCTACTGCGCTCTTGGAACGTCTTTTTATAGGGTACTCACCAAGATCTTCTTCATCGTGGACCACTTTGTTCATTACCCTCTCGTCACAATTACACACTTCAATTGTTGCACTTGGCCTGCTGACTTTTATATGACAATTTGTAGTTTACAATGCCCAAAATGACATTGATAAATCCCCTTTACACTATTACACGCCACTCTAGATGTCTCTTGATGCCGGACGAGATGAAGACATGTCTCATTTGGTGTTATTATTTTCGAACCTGGTTTCGCGTGCTGCACTAATGTTCGTTCTTTCCTTTCTGTCTAATCAATTTTTCCCATTCCCTTCACTTTCTAGGTCTTGTCACGTCTTAGTTTCCAGACTCACTTCTTATTAATTTATTTTCGGCTTTTGCTACATTTAATATTATCGTTAGCTCACTGCATGAATGCGCCTCGCATGTCTTGTGACAGATCACAGTGTAACTTTCTTTTCTTTTATTGTCTAAGCAATGACGAGGCCTTCTTTGGTTTATTAATTGTCTGAAGTGATCTGTGACGGCTTACCAACTTCTAAAACGTTATTAGCTTGACCCTTTCAGGTCCCTCACTCGTTTGTTTGAACTATTTTGTTCTACGCGAGCCCCATTTGCCATTTTTTAATCACACGTTTTCATTCGTCTCATATTACAAAAAAAAACTCTCACAAAGTTTCAATGTCTGACTCGGACAAATAAACAGTCTCGACATTTCTCACCATCAGTACCGCACAAATAAAGAGTCTAGAAATTTCTCACTATCAGAATCGCACAAATAAACAGTCTCAAAATTTCTTATCATCTGATTCCAAACAAACTATCGAAAATTTTCTCACTTCTGAAGTACGACAAACTATCGAAAATTTTCTCACCAGCTGACTCGAACAAAAATAAACATTCTCAACATTTTTCACGATCTGATTCGCACAAAAATAAACATTCTCAACATTTCTCACCATCTTCTCAAATAAATCGAAAATTTTCTCACCATCTGACTCAAGCTCCTGTGTCCTATTTTTTATAGACCATTACGTGTCACGTGACGTTCCCCCTATTATCATAGCTTTTTTATACTTCAAGACTTTGGTTCCTTCCCCCTCTTAATTTTAATTGGTAGTTTCCGAAAAGAATTGTATGTTGCATTTTCTTGTTCCCAATCATACTACTAAACTCCACCCCCCTTGATATCCCTTTGGTGGGTCCCCCTCTCTCTACTTCCAAGATTCTTTCCTCTAGATGAAGGTCTGTCGGCCATTTTGTTATTTTTGCTCTGTACATCTGCGCGGGCGGCATGCTTCTAAGATCCTCTCTTTTATTGCTAGGCGGCGCGGTACCCTCTTTTTGAACCCTGATTTTATTGCTACTTTTAGAATTTCACCCTCGTCTTTCTAAATATTCTTAGCTTTGGGAATCATGTCCCCAAAGGACATGTGCCGAGATCCTTTTAAGCGCTTGTCGCAAGCGTACTCCCATGTTGCTTTGGGAAATAATATTCCCTGACATCCGCTCTTTTTTCGGTGCTCTCTTTTGTATTTAATTTCGCCGCTCATTTTTCTAAAGGTTCAAGTCCAAACTTGTTCGTCTGCGAACATGCGTTTTTTTTGTCTCTTCGTCTTTTGATCTTTTCAAATAATAGTTTTTATTACGTTTTTGTACTCCCAAAACTTTCTACCAGATCTTTGATGTCGCCCCGCCACTACGCTTCAGACCACCCAGGTCCTTTTTCTGTTCGCACCCATGTTGACCCATGCTTTGATATTACATATTTTGAGACCGTGTGATTGAATTATCAATCTATTCAATCCACGGTCTCAATATATATAATTTGATGTATTGGGCCAAAACTTAATGATATCCCCAAAGTACACAATTTCGAGACTGGATGTAGAGGACGAGGACTTTATTTATATAAGACAATTTTGCGTCTACGAACATTTTGGCTCTTTAAGACAGTGGCTTCATTTATCTCATTCCTCACATGTCACTTTCGCAACACCATAGTCGTACGCCATAAATATGTGTCGCTAGGAGCGTATCAGAAAAATATCTGAAAAGTCGAGCATCATGAGTTCTATCATATCCCCTCTTCGCGAGGTGGAAACACGGTGAGAAGCACTGTATATACCAACCTGATGTTGTTCTTTTTCTCCAGGGCATGATAGTTGAAAGAACAACAAAAGCCAGCATCAGAAAGTTCCTGGGAGAAGAGAGTCTGACAATTTTTTATTCTTCCGCGCCACCGGCATGCTATCAGAAGAGAATTGCACGGCTGTGCTAACTGTGAAAATTACACAAAAAACGTTAACTTTTATTTCTCAAGTAGCATCATAATTTGATAGTTGTGATGTATAGAAATGCTCTTTACTATATATTTTACTCTTTCCCTGATATACTAATGGGTACGTAAATTGATTCACATTAATATCTTTGTTTGAGAATAAATGGAGCTTCCAATCCTTAATACTATAAATATCGTGTATTCATCCCAAAACTCTTTTCACTTTTCTCTACAGTTTCCTTTGCCGCAATCCAAATTTTCTCTCAGAAGAAGATAAATTTTCTTAAAAAGAGAAGAAATTAAGGATTTTATCCATTGATTACCACCCACCTTTCTGTGAACTATGCATAAATATTTCAGAATTATTATTTCAAATCATTACCTGCGTCAAACCCACTATTTATTTCTCTGAGGGCATCGTTTTTCGCCTTATGCAAGTTTTTCTTGGAACATTTTCTTCATGTGACACCACTCTAAAATCACGAACCTTATCTTATACTATTTACTATTAATGTATTTTTTCTTTCAAATTATGTTTCAGTTCAGAAAAATGGCGCGAATTTTTTATTATATTCTCTGTATTTAATTCTCATAATCTAAAGGAGACATCACAACAATTTTTTTTTTGTAAAATACTTAAACCCTCATAGCGATGTTCCACATTTCACAATACAGAAGAAAGACATAAAACAGTAAGCGGGCGAACAATTCTCATAATGTAAGAAGAGAAAATTCTCGTTTGTATTTAAAAATTTAACACTTGAATGTTAATAAGTTTGGACTTGAAAACGTCCATAGTACACAAAATTTACAGGATAGCAAGGAAAACACACATAGTAAGATCTCGTCCAAGGAAATATTTTTTTTTTTTGCGACTGTTGTCCCCGTCTACTAACTCTCCACATTAGAGAAGAATTAACGTTTTCGGGTTCAATGTGTGGTTACCTGAACAGACGACAAGAGAAGATGGGAAATATTTTCTAACACAACATATATATGAAATGGGAATAACACTAAGAAAAGTGTGTATTCTTCCGCTCTCAGTTTACTATCTTCTTATTGTCTCGAGACGGATTCAGATGACACGAGAAGATTTTGTCAAACCTGACTCTCATGAAGTGAAATTCCTCCATTAAGGACACTCTTAAGACCATAAAATTTGTCCTTTATTGGGAAGACTCCACTTTTGAGAAGCTAAAGTCAACGTAGAATAAAATAACGGGGAATGAAAAAGTGTCCGCTTTGAAGAAATGCCCGTTATTGAGAAGTGTCCGTTAAGGAAAGTTTCACTGCAATTTATTTTGAAGCTCAGCAAAGGAGAATTGGCATGTGTGAACTATAATTGGAAATGAATTAATGAAACTACTTGGTTTTGTGTAGGTAACCCATTTATTCGTCTCAGAGTGTGTTTCCGACGCCACGGTCGTCATCATAAGTTAATCTCTGGAGGTCGGATATTTTTGGCAGGGAAAAACATGTTCTGAGACGAATAAATGCGATACCATGTCGAAACCAGAAAGTTTCATTATAATTTATTTAGTGAAACAAATAATAAATGAATAAATTTATTGTCAAACAAGCAGTTACAAACTGCGTATGCCCACAATAAACAAATTTACTCTCCGGACAATAAACTAAATTACTCTCCGGAAGCAGGCAAGGGACCATCCCATCAATTCCGATCAAGGACCCTCTGGCAGAGGCGGATTCAACATTTCAGCTCACTCCTAACAATAAAAATTGTTCGGTACATTTTACGATATTCCAAGAATACCAACAAAATTGTAACTAATTAAACACAAAAAAGTTATTTCAGAAGTACGCATTATTTCAAACTATAGATTTTTCGTAAAATATTGTAAAATAATCGTAACTAAAAATAACTCTAAATTTGAGGTTTATTATTGCAATAGATGCCGCCCCTAGGCAAGAGCCTAGACAGCTGGTATAAAAGTTCCGCCCCTATCCCAAGGAAAACCGGAGAAAAACTCGGGCCAGGATACCTCACCTTCTTCATATTTGGAAATGATACGAAGAAACACTCTGATGAAATTGTATATCATTGTTACAAAAGTTTTGTCTATTTCATGGCAATTTCAACTAAAGGTTGTAACCATGGACACTAAATTATATCTTGACTTGGACTTAACATTTATTATTGAACATACCTTCTTCATAAGTGCATTAATGGTGAGATTGTAATCTTGTTGATCCACTTTCATATTTTCCATCTCTGATGAATTAATATATTGTGGTTGAATTATATCTGCCAAACGCTTCACTAACTTCAAGTACTCTTCTTCCTTTACATTTGTCTCCCGTAGGCTGAATCAAGGAATACATTCATAATTTACATTTAAATAATAACGGACATTTTAAAAGAGGTTTACATTGAGTTTGTATGTTCACTGAATCTTTTTAAAACATATACTGAACATGGTAACCGTGAAATATCCCGTTAACATAACCAGTGAAGTTTATTCAAATAGTTCTACTATTCATGTCCATTTATTGCGATCATCAGAAAAAGGTCGTAATAATTTATTTTATTGAAGTAGGACAAAAAGTGAACAAAAGCAGTTTGTACACGTAAACCACGTTTAGACTAGGAAAACGGTGTTTATTGAAAAAGTCAGGATTACTCTTATCAAGATATTCGAAGAATTAATTTGCTTGTAGAAAAAATATCTTACTTTTCTTCGTAAAATTGGTTTGCGGCAGTTCGTACTACTTTATTAACATTGCAAATCGTGATAGCGGGAAATGGAATGTTCCATATCGGATAGCTCGTACTTTCCACGCTGGTTATAATTGGTGATGTGTTATATTTTATCCATACTTGCTGGATAAGCCATGATGATCCCAAAATGCCGAAGATAATAAAAAGAGCCCAAAGCAGCCTAGAAAAGAAATGTATTCCAGGTTAAAAAACACACATCTATTTATAAATCCATTTTATATTTTAATTATTATTTTATACTAATACTTTTTACATACAAGAGTTTTTACATCACTTAATATTGTTCTTCACCAGGGAAACATGCACAAAATTTGCCTTTTCCTATTTGTTTTAAAGTTTTTAAAGTACTTTCGAACTATAACTGTCGATCACTCTATCACTGTTGAAAGCAAAACTTTTACGATATTCTACGACCTTCTTTTCAACGAACAATGTCACGTGTTTCACTTTGGGCTACTTTGCATACGAAGTCACATTCTATCATACACTACAATGCTATAATGCAATTACGAACGATCTTTTCCTTCTCCTTAACCCTCAATGTATGGATGACTGAGCAGTAGTAACAAAAATACTTTTTGAAAGTTCTGTGCTATTATTATTATTATTATTATTTTCATTATTTATTAATTCTCAGCACAAGGCTGGATAAGAAGGGATACGGGACATGCCAAGCATTCCCTTCTATGCTTTTATTTAGTGTTTCGAAGAACTTCGGGACAGTTCGAAATGTTTCTAGGATGACAGTTTTTTGCATAGGTAGGAAAAGGTGTCAATTTTTCTAGATTTCTGAACAAGTTTGTGGGGATAATGCCAGTTGCTGAGATAATGATTGGAATTATATCAACTCTGTCAGTCTTCCACATCCTTTCTATTTCTTCTTTTAATTTGGAATACTTGTTAAGTATCTCTGCAGCCTTTGTTAGCATACGATTGGTATGGCTACATCTATTATGTAGCCATAATAGGCTACATCTGTTATTGGTATGGCTACATCTATTATGAAAGTAGCCCGCTCTTTTTTCCTATGGAACACCAAATCAGGTCTATTATGTTCCACCGTCCTGTCCGTCAATATTGTTCTGTTAAATAGCAGGTAGAACTCTGCATTTTTCAGGACAGGACTAGGATTGAACTTGTGGTGCGGAGTCTTCACTTCGAGAAGCCCAAACTAGGTCGTGACGTTGCAAATAATCCGTTCCGATCAGTGCTTCGCATCCACTAACTTCTTCTTCTTCATCTTACTATTATTATTCCTATTATTCTTACTATTATTATTACTATTATTATTATTATTTAATAGCTGTGGCATCTATAGTCCAAATAGAAGAGGTATAAGATACAGTGTAGTAGTCGAGGTGTGGAACCAAAGGACTCGTAGCAGCCTTAACGAATGACAGGCATCGTTATGTAATTTGTATCACTTCAATATTTCCAAAAGACATAAAATGAAGTAATGCTATTTTCTTCTGAATTGATGTAATAATTATTGTGTTTTCAGAGTGTCTCAGAACACTCTCATTCTTTCAATGTGTAATATAATCACACATTTCTTGAGTACGCTGATTTAGCTTTAAAATAGTGTTATAAGTCCTACTTTCACATCAAAAAGGGGATTGAGAACGGCTATTTTATTCGACAACCGCGGAATGGGGGAAAGTTTGCACAGCTGTGAGAAAAACGTCCGAATGAGTGTTTTTTTCTTTTCTACGCGATCCATATTGTTCCTCCTTTTCGCTGTATTTTTATCTTTTTCTTGCATCTTTCAATTTGGTAAGAAATGATTAGTGAATATTAATAAACATTTTGAAGTACTTGTACTGTTCCCGGGAGACCTAAATTATTAAAATAATAAAACAGGCCTGCGGAAAACGTTTTGAGAATTGTTTTAGTTTTCACAACTTATTTTACCCAAATACAGAAATATCCATAGAAATCTCTTAGATTGCGGTGAACCTCACCGCCAGGTAACAGATTAATCATGTTACGTCGAATGAAAATGGTAGACGGGACCGGAGGAATCTAGTCTCTACGAGACCACCTCAGAGGTCTTTGGGTTTCACAAGTTGAATGAGAATGAATGACGGACCCGAGAAGCGAACGGGATGGCGCAGTCGGTAAGCGCATGAGCGCGTAAAGCTCAAGGTCCCGGGTTCGAATCCCGGTCCCGTCTACCATTTTCATTCGACGTAACATGATTAATCAGAAATATCCAATTTAAAATTACAAGAAGAACATACTTAATTTTTATTTCTATACAAAAGGGAGAAATAAAACATTTTAAGTAAGTTTGTAAAGTGTGTAAACACATGCCGGTCTTGTGTAGAAGGAGAGTAACAGGTATATTTAGCCCATGGTGGACTGGACGTTTTGCTGACTGAATGGTAGGATGAGAGATCTCCTGTGCATTTTTTAAATTAAATCGTTGCTTATAACACGAGAAAAAATAAGCCATTACTATGGCTCCTTGGCTCCATCGAAACCAGTGGTATACCAAAATGGAAAGAACTCTCCTTGAGACCAGTGTCTTTCATACAACTTGTAGAAGGTCCGATGACATGTCTTGGTCTGCTAATTGTAAGCCAAAACAAGAAAAATTTACTGTTTTAGCAATATGAAATGTTTCTTTCTTGTTCTTTACAGTAACAAAGCCACGTGTATAACTATTTGGAGGATACGCACGACCTCTCAGTTCATGTTAGGGAACACATACATGGTAAGAATCCAGTATGAACAGAATTACGCTGCTCCGATCCGATCAAGCTTGAATCGGATAGAATTGCACTAGTATTTCACTATATTATGAAGTATTCACCTCTACAGATATTTGAAACTACAATCTTTCACACTCATATTATAAAAAGAAAATTAAAAATCGTTTCATTTATTTGTAAATACTAAGTCTTACAAACGAGCACTTTTTTAAAGCAATTATTACAAAATAATATACAACATTTATGAGAAAACCTCATGTGATGGAATTTTGATTTTGTTTATTCTGTGTTCAGCACCATAACATCTCGTATAAAAATCACTTATACTTTTAGAACAATTTTTCCATCGCAGACCTGTGTATTTTATAGGAGCGGGGCGTGCGCATGAACTACGTAGTCAAAAGTTATCCGAAAGTTCATGGAAGAGGAGAGGAAGCGCTTTTGAAATCAGGACTCGAACATTATATCCACTAGAAAGGGATGCGCAGAGGTGACGCAGGCGTGTCCCCATGATAATTCGCAATGCACCCTCATGTATTGAACATTAGCGTGTTGTTGTGATCCGCAGAGTGGTAATCACGGTTATTTTGATCACGGTGAAAATGAAGAGGGGTCATTTTAGAGATATTGACAGTCATTGGCATTTCAGAGCGGCTGCTTGAGGTTGAAGAATCGCTGGGCGTGCATTGCAGTGAAGAAGGTCAAGACAGCATGCTAAGCTGCACAGAGGAGAGTGATGCCTGTTTGGCATCGCATTGACAACATACAATTATCAATTTGTAAGTAGAACAATTTATGCAATTTGAGATCGAATATTTCGTGGACGTAAATAACTTTTTGTTTGTGACTGATGCCTAGCAGCAAAGATTTAAGAGTAAATGTATATTCTTTTCTAATATATTTATTTTAGTTAATTAATATTTTTTGTTTATTTGAAAACAAACTTTCTTTTATTTGGGGACAATTCCAAATTGATAAAGGAAACTTTTACTACAGTAATAGTCTTCATTTATAAAAGTGTCAACATGAGATTGATTATGACTTTGATACCCGTGAGATATCCTTACGGAAAAGGTACGGTTATGTTAAAGGAATCGATACACAGTATCAACCAATTCTCCAAATTACTAACTTAACTGAATAAATTCCTAATCATACAAAAATTAAAATTACAAGTATTTATATATTACAGTTCGTTATTAAAATCTAAAGGCAGTGTAATTACCTAGATTGACTCATTTCCTATTTTGTATCTCACATTTATTTTTGTACACGGAATTTTGTTTGATTTCATTCCTCAAATTTAAAATTTCGCTTGAGGAAAAAAGAATTAATCTCTTCTATTACTTTTTTTACCTCTTAAATCCATCATTTGAAGAGTGTGCAAGTTTTTTTGGCTCCATCCATAAATTACATAAAATTCTTTCCGATGGGTGTAACTGGGGTAACGCAGTATATCGATGGAACAACCTTTCTCTCCCTAGAGACCGTTATGTAATTTATTGATTGCCCCTTTACCTTTCGATCCAATGCGCGCCTTCTTCCACAACGTAACGCGCGCCGTGCATGGAGGAGATGGTGAAATACTCGCGCGCCCCTGTGGCAACTCGACGCAAAGTCGCTCGTATTGCGTTGTGCGCTCGCCTCGAGGCCGCAGTCACATCCCCTCCAGATGAAGCAGCGCCGGGGGAAGGTTCACCGCCTCGATTGCGTTGCTGGACGTCTTCCACCCTACAGCAACGCACTTTTGATACGATTGCTCCAAAATATTGTGCACTTATATTGTATTTATAAGGGATGCTGTGAGTGCCGAAGCAACCCAATACGTGTGCAAAATAAATAAGTGTTATCTCAGTAGAAATCTCTAGAACAAAATTTAAAAAATAATGAAACTCTTACACGGTGTTTTCTAGATGCTTATACGCACACTGTGAATGACGGGAATAATTCCGGTCAATTTTGAGAAAAGAAATTAATTTACTACATTTTGGAAAAAGATAAGAAGAAATTACATTGGTTCAGTATGCAGAAAAGTTAGCCTGTTGGTACCGCTAGTTTAATAATCAACCTAGAGATGTTTCAGATGTTATTAATGTACTGTTTAATATACTGCTTGTAAGAGGAATGAATTGGGTAATAATGTACTAAGAGGAGGAGATACCGTAAATGGATGCATATGGCGCATGGTGGACACCATCCTCTCATGCCACGAATTACGTAAGTCAAACGAAATGTTCGCTAGGAGGGATGATTAAGCTCAACAACAGAAGGAATCACGTTTGTATTCTGGCACCTGGAATAATACTGACAGCCGTGGTGCAGTGGAAGAGTATTCGTTCCCCACATGGGGAGGATGAGATCTGATTAAGAAAATATGTAGAGCAAAGTTACAATAAAAATATTGAGTCCTTAAAAGTTGTTTCCTGAATGAAATATTAAAAGTAAAATTTATAAAGTACAGTACTACGGAAAATGATATCTGTTTTTTCATGTTACATTCACAATTCGTTCTTCGGTCTAGCTGGACGGTTGTAGTTAAAAACATAGGATGGATGGTCAACTTGCTTTCTTAATACAGTTAGTTCAAGGTTTTATTTTAAATTGTTGAAATGTAACTTGTTTTACTATTGTAGTATTTAAAGGTGTGATATTAGTTTTTTATATTGTGTAATAAAATAAAAAGAATTATAATAGCCTTAATTTGAAAATTTATATAATTATTATAATTATATTAAAATAATTATAATAGCCTTAATTTGAATATTTGTCATTGTATTAATTTGCATATTTGTAATTGTAATGAATTATTTTCCATATTTGTAATTAACTTTTGGAATATTATTTAGAGACTTTAATGCACAAACTACTGAAAATTCCATTTTATTCAGCTTCGATGAAGAATCAATACACCCAGAAACGTTGGTACGCACTTAATTATTTATTGACATCAACTCTGAACCTTTCAGATATTATTCTTACTGTCGAGAACCACTAGCATGAGTAATTTTATTATCTAACATAATAATGAAATTTTTGGGGATATTTTTGTAATGAAGAAACGAGTCTCTAACCAAGAGGTTCGTAAATGTATTTTCTACTTATTGTGTGTGTATTTACAGATACAAATAAACAAAAAGAAATTACCAGATTTCTGCACACTTTCTTTTTAACTTACGTGTATGAAGCCAAGAAGAGACGTAGCGGCTGTTTGTAGGCTACAGCGTCGTCAATTTCTTGAGAATATTCCAATGAGGACATCATTTTAATAATAACTTTGGAAAGATACTTGAAATATAAGAAAATAAAAAATTCAAAGGCAAAAAATTCTTCGCAGACCTAGATTCAAAACAGTGAAAGATAACAGTTTAGATTAGGTAGAAATATTCCGGTGTAAAACTACGGGATTAGTTACTGTTAACGTTTGATGACCGTGGTTTACTTTGTGAGACCTTTACCTTACTGCGATCATATGAAGAATTTCTTAATCTGTTTTCTAATTTTCCCAGTCTCCATTACCAGCACCCTAGGGAAACGTATAACGAGGTGCAAATGTCACGGGCAGTAAAGATCAGTGGTAGTAATCGAAGATTTCGTTGGAGTATTCCAATGGTCTATCGCTAATTACATGCAAAATAGGTTTCTTCTAACAGTTCCTGAGAGTGACATTCCATGGGTTAACTTTAATCATTAATTAACACTGAGAATTTTCTAGAAATAATTGTTTTTTCAGAATGTACACTGTTACATAACATTTAAGGATGTTTTTTTTAAATTTTACCGATAACTAAGTTCATTTGAAGAAGTTGTTATATCAATCTCGTCGACGCAACCCGGTTTCAACGGTAGATTTTGTTGTTGCGTCGCGGTTTAACCCTATATAATTCAGTGTCGATTTAAGTTGCAAGTTTACATTCAAACACCACAATGATATCAAGAGTTCATAATACATTGTGTCAATTAAAAAAACACTTTTTACTCGACTTCATCCCTTTAAAATCGAAATTTAAAAAATGTTTTCGTAGTGAATTTTTTACCATACATAACCAACATCCTATCTAAATTTCAAGTTTCTACCATAATAAGAAGGAAATCGGACCATCTTGTCTACCCTTCTGGATTAACATCCCTTGATATAACATCCCGTATGAATGATTATGCTCGTTCTAACCAATTTGACTTCGTTCGCATTCTAAACGCATAAAAAGAAATTTCGTCAAGTGATCCAACTGACATATCATACTTTTATTTCAACACACCCAGCAGAATGTGGGGAAAATTTGGGAAAGACACGGGACAAATTTTAAACAAATGACTTTCCTAGTTTGGTCGTGGACCTTAAGCCAGGAGTGTTTATAGCAGAAAAAAAGGCAAATTGATTTACAAAGCATACTATAAATTTATTGTCAAAAATCAGTACAGACTGCGTATAACCACGTGCAGGACAATAAACTAATTTACTCTCCGGAAGCAAGCAAGGGACCATCCCATCAATTCCGATCAAGGGTCCTAAGGCAGAGGCGGATTCAAAAATTTCACCAAACGTTCCTAGATAAGATAAAAAGTTAGCTGCGAGTTATAATACATATATA
>NNCF01126289.1:681283-732917 GCA_002313205.1 Laupala kohalensis
CTTAACAAACACGCCTGTTTCATAGATATAAATGCAGGGAAGTGTTAAGATATTTAATTGCTTGAATAAAGGTTTACAAGAGTTTCGGGGGTGAGATTTACAAATTATCCGAACTATCCTCTTCTGAATTCTGAAAGTTTGAATACTCTGACCGGAATTACCCCAGAAGGTAATGCCGTAACGTAAATGGGAGTAAACGTTTGCAAAATATACGCAACGGGAAATACGTGGACTAACTGCGTTAACTAAGATTCGGAATGCGTAACACAATTTGCTTAATTGGGAATTAAGATTGTCAATGTGACAATTCCATTTGAGGTTGTCTTGAATATGGAGACCTAAGAATTTTGTATTTGTAACAGTTTTTAATTGTGTTCCGTTTAAAGAAAGAGAAACCTGGGGAAAATATTTTGTATTATAATTGTGAAATGACATAGACACTGTTTTGTCAGTGTTTACAATGAGACGATTTGCATGGAACCAAGTCGAAAGATTAGACAAAACATTTTGAGCATGGGCTTGTTTACATAGTAAATTAGTTTCATCAGCAAAAAGAACCATTTTGCAATCTGATGTGGATGATGACATGTCGTTCACATACAATAAAAAGAGTATAGGGCCGAGAATTGATCCTTGGGGTACTCCGCAAGTAAGTGGCTTTGTTTCTGAAAGACAACGCTCAAGTATTTTATTTTTAGTATAGGATATTTCTACTTGTTGATATCTATCTTTTAAATAAGAAGTTAGCCATTGATGTGGAAGTCCACGAATGCCTAAAGAATGCAATTTGGTAAGGAGAATTCCGTGATCGATGACATCGAAT
The DNA here is from genome assembly GCA_002313205.1 of Laupala kohalensis. Lineage (NCBI taxonomy): Eukaryota > Metazoa > Arthropoda > Insecta > Orthoptera > Trigonidiidae > Laupala > Laupala kohalensis. Next base: position 682,107 of record NNCF01126289.1, read on the forward strand.
GCTTTGGATAAGTCAAGAAAAACACCCTGAGGATTTTCTCCACTGTCTAGAGATGTGGTAACATCGTTTAAGAAGGAAAATATGGCGCTTGTAGTGGAAAAGGATTTCCTAAAACCGTGTTGATCGTCAGAGAGAATGTTCTTTTTGTATAAAAAATCTAGAAGACGCTTATAGAACAATTTTTTTAGGATTATTGAGAAAGTGGGTAGTAGAGATATTGGTCGGTAATTTCCAATATTAAGTTTGTTTCCTTTCTTGTGAAAAGGTTTCACTTTAGCTCTCTTAAATATATTGGGAAACACCCCTTCCGATAAAGAACTATTAAAAATATTTACGAGTGGATTTAATATAGCGTGGGACGAAGATTTAACAATAAACTCAGGTATATCATCTATGCCTCGTGAAAATTTGTTTTTTAAGGAGCTGATGATTCCCATGACTTCACTGGCGTTAGTTTCGGAAGTGAACATAGAATTGGATACGTGGGTGGATATAATTGGAGGACATTGATTTGGATATACAGAGTTCGTTATTTTACCAACTTCTGAGAAGTGAGAATTAAACAAATTTGCGATGTCCTGAGGATTTGTTACGATTTTGCCATCGTTTNTCTGTCGTTTTCCATTAGTTTAGCTGCATAGACTACTTTTCGAAGAATAGTCTTATATTTACGAAAATAATTATGGAATTCGGGTGGTTGGTTATAGCGTTTTGAAAGATAATATAAACGGCGTTTGTTTTTTGAAGAAATTCTTATCCCTAGGGTGATCCATCTATTGTATTTTTTTGTGTTAATTAACTTGCGTTTTATGGGAAAACTAGAGTTGTAATGTTTTAGGAATGTTGAGATAAATACATTGAATTTGTCGTCGGTGTTTTGGCAATTGTAAACATCTTTCCATGTTTCTTCACGCAAATAATTTACGAATATGGATTTATTTATGTCATTAAACTCTCTTGTAAATTTGTAAAGGATTTTAAGCGGTTTTAGTGTATTATTAATAGTCAATACTTGAGCAAGGTGATCACTGTATCCGGCGATAAACACTTCAGAGAGATACGAGATTCCATTGTTGACTATAATTTGATCTAGCAATGTTTGAGATGAGCCGGAGAGGCGAGTGGGGTCATTTATCGTAGTAATAAGGTTGAAGGAGTCGATAAGATTCTTGAATCGATTAACTGGTGAATGTGCAGAGTCGGATGTACTCAAGAAATCGATATTGAAATCACCACATATAACGATAGATTTAGTAGATTTATGTGCGATATGTTCTAAAACATTTTCGAAGTTCCGAAAAAATATGTCAAGATCTGATTGAGGAGGTCTATAAATACACAAAACAACAATACCGGTGTCGGTCAGTTCAACTGCAGAAATTTCGAACACACTATCTACGCAGAAGTTCTCGTAGCCTGTCAGTGGAGAAGATAAAATATCATTACGAACGTAGATACACGTACCTCCGTGGGTATTTTTGCCTTTTACTGCAGAGAGAGTTAAATGAAGTGTTTTGAAACACGTTGTTAAAGGAGAATTCATTTCTTGTAATTGAATTTTTTTAAACACATGGTTTGATTGGTTTAGTCGTGCACTTCAAGCCCTTTATATCCCTTGCTCTCTGCCACACCGTGAAGGTCGGATGGGAAGGGTGCCTGGACAACGTGTCATAGAAGGGAACGAAAAGGCTGACAAACTTACGGAATAAGATTTCCAGATACCCTTCTTGGGATTGGAACCTTTAGGTAGCATCAGTCGTTCAACGGCTCAAAAGGGATTTTTTTACTGATAAGTGGGCACACGGCTGAGATTATGGAAACAGCAGCCCAGTCAAGGGTTAGACAATTTCCTTGTTGTGATATCCAGTCCTGCCCTAATCACATCCCTTTATTCACATGATCAGGGAACAACTTAGGGCAACGACAGGACTAATCACAGGATGCAGCCATGTCCTGAATCATCATAAAACGGTAGGGTTGTTCAATAGGGATAAAACCTGTCATCTTCGCAGGGAGTTCGAAGAAACTACCCGTCACATTAACCTCGTCTCTGAGCCAGAAGGAAAAGAAAATTTGGAGACTCTTCACCAGGACAAAACTTCGACATGGTATCGGCATACAGGTTATCTCCCTATTGAAGGCGACTGTTTAGGTCTTCGGGGGATGCACAGTGAGTTTTATTTTTAACCTACGTGTTTAGGTCCGTCTAAGTCTGTCTCCAAGCCTTTCTTCCAATCTGATCTTGGTCGTAGATCTGATCTTAGTCTAATCTGATCTTGGTAGTGGACCCTTAAACCACACAATCAACAACACCAAAGTGACGCGACGTATACTCAAGTATCGTCAATCTGAGTTGTCTGTGGGTACGATACCTCTACAAAACTCATGACCTCGCAAATGAAGAGTTCCATGAAGTGGCTGGATTATATTCAGTCTACCTCCAGTCGTGGTGAAGAACCGAGATTTCCACCTTGTCCATTAATTTGTCTAGTAGAGATGATGTCATTGCTTTTTTCTTACTATGATTTCAATTACAGAAAACTGAAAAAACGAATATTCAGGCGCTATTCTTATATCGAAAGGAATGTACGCTACAGATATTTGTTGCCGCTAGAGCTAGGAAAATTAGACTTCACATACGTAGTAGCATTCTACCGGTTGACAACATAATCATACCAACACTTGACTGACATTGTTGACACATATCCATAAGGCACGGACTCACAGATGCAAGAATGTGTGAGTGCGGAAAAAAGAAACTTAATTACTTTATTACATTACATAAAAATGGAGTATAATTGAAAGTATTTTCTGTATACAAAAAATACAAATTTTAAAGCATTTAAAAGATAAAATTTATAAGTAAGTTATTACTTAAAGAACACATTTTTAGTTTTTTTGTGATGCTATATAATCCTTTTGTACCTATTGAAAACGGAAATAATCATGAAATTCGCGTGGTTGGTTAAAGAGCTTCGAAAGATAATGTAAATTGCGTTTGTTTTTGGAAAAAATGATTATTTCATAGGTGATTCATCGATTGTACTTCCTTATATTAATTAACTTGCGTTTTATTGAAAAGTTAGTGTTGTAATACTTCAGGAATATTGAAAAACTACATTAAATTTATCATTGATGTTTTGGCAATTGTTTCCTCACGTAAATAATTTATAAATATGGATTGATTTGTGTCATTTAACTCTCTTGAAAACTTGTAAAGGATTTTAAGCGGTTTTAGTTTATCTATAATAGTCAATACTTGAGCGAGGTGATCCCGCAAGATATCCCACGTTAAACACTTGAGAGGAATGCGAGATTTCGTTGTTGAAAATAATCTGATCTAGCAATGTTTGAGATGAGCCGGAGAGGCGAGTGGGGTCGTTTATCATAGTTATAAGGTTGATGGAGTCGATTAGATTCTTGAATCGATTTATGGGTGAATGTTCCCAGGAAATCTATGTTGAAATTGTACATATAACGATAGTGTTGGTGGATTCTTAAAATAATTTTAAGTAATAATTTTAAAAATAATTTCCAAGTTCCGAAAAAATAGATCAAGATCTGATAGAGGTTTGTAAATACATAAAACAATAATGCCTACGTCGGTCAAATTAACGGCAGAACACACAGAAGTTCTTGTCGACTTGCAATCAAGAAGATAAATCATCAGTTCGAATATAGATACACGTACCTCCGTTTTCTTTCCTTTCAAAATTTGTAGACAATAAAAACTTGCTAAATAATAATTAGGAATAGAAGTATCACTGCTGTTGTTACTAGAAAGCCTATGTCCTGTGTGAGACACAGTAAATCGAATGGATTCTCGTGCACAAGAATTTCAGTGTTTGTCGATTGTTTAAAAGGTATTAGATATAATGAAGTATAATTATTTTATTTTCGTAAAGAGTTTGTGATTCTTGAGAATTGGAATCGAAATTGTGTTGTGGAACATGATATTGACGATATTAAAATTAGTAAATAAAATTTCTAAAATTGTCGCGTAATGTATTTGCCGTGTCATTATTTTCCAGCAGTGTAACGAATAACGCGTTATATCTTTCGTTTGTGAGGTCAGTTTTCTAACCACACTGAAGCAACTTTTTCAAGTTTAATTCGTTTTTATCAACATTATTTGCCTGGTAGTACATTGTTATTAATTTGTTTATATATTTATAATATCCGAGCAATTGGTTGAGTCATTTCAGGTAATCTACTGTCCTCATAGAATTAATGAGAAAAGTCTACACACGCTTCTTCATTTCATGAAAAAAGAAAATTTTGAATTGTTTATCCATGAAGATAATTAAGACTCGACTTCGTGAAGCATCTCAAACATTAATTCTTGTTTGTTGAAAAGATAAAAGCCAGTAGTAGTTTGGAACCAATAAAGATTGAATAGAAATATACATTATAAAGTACATTTAAAAGCTACAATGACTCGTGACAATCGCTTTTGTGAATCTTGAATGAATTCAACCTATTAGTTTACCCGAATTAAAATGTTCTCTTTCTGGTTGAACATACATTCCATGTAAGTTCCCAAACGAAAATTAAGAAACTTGAGACAACTTCAAGAAATTTGTACACGTACAACAATGATTTAAGTGAATAAGTAATGAGAATCTCTTCCATGACGTTATTAAAGTGATTATTTTTTTCAAACCTTTTTTTATATTTTACATCTCGGGATCCCTGTGATAATTACATACGTGATATCCTGTGTTTACTTTTCTCGTTTTGTATGTTATATCTTTGGTCCTAATATTCCGAATATTCTCCCTCCTTGTTAATTTACAGTTTACCTTTTTGAAGTCACTTGATTGTAATGCGGAGTTGTTTAATTTACAAATGAAATTTTTTATTGTTCATACCGAAAGTTAAATTAAAATACTTAATAAGCTGCTATGATTTTTTCAAGTTTCCCTATTTTCCTTCAAATTGACAAAACATTAATCGTGGCTTTTTTGACAAATGACCTAAAATTCACTAAGGACTTTATATAAATGTTTGCAAACTAAAAAATACAGCTCATGCGTGTATGAGTTATAAGTAATATATGGACCAAGATTAGTTGTTTATTAATACAAAAATAAATTAGCGGTGGATTTTATAGTTCTTTATTTACGTGACACAAAAAATACTGAAACAAATTACTACAATAGACTTCAGCAAGATAATAGGGAACAAAAACATACTACTATGCCAGTAAAATAAGTTAAGCGTTTAAAACAAAAACAATTATTTAAGAGGAACTTAAGGTAATCAAATAAACTGCTTCGAATGAAGGATCAACTATAATATTTCTATGGTATTTCTTATGAATATAGTATTTGTTGGTAATTTTCATTTATATGTTTGTAAACATCATTCTGCAGCAGCAATATGTGCTCTGTATAGTTAAAGTACAATACTCATAGAAACTGCGCTGTTAGTTTTTCGTATTATGAACCTCTTTTGCTTTCTTTGCTCTCCTTTCCATCCAGAGTTTGAGTTCATGTGCACCATGAGATCCGTTCTTGTTTCTATGGTGGTGACGATGAGATTCGTGACTGTGGTGGTCCATGTGACCTTTGCTACTCGACAGTTTGGAAATTTTCATGATCTTTTCTGGGTGTCGTTCATGTTTGATTTGGACAAGTTTACCTTTGGTTCCTTTTTCATTTGGAGCTCTCTGAAAGACAATAGAACAGATAGATAAAGCCAGAGGATTATAGGAACGAGTCGACAATCCAACTTGGCAATTGCTGCACTTGGGGATGATTACTTTCCACGGGAGTGCAGCATTCATAACTTACCATCGCACAACTTTTCCCGGGACGGATACATTTTATCCCGAACACGTTCCGATTTGCCACGTGCCCATTCTCTCTCTTCACTTCAGTGTATTTCGCCTTCGGGACTTTGTGAGAGTACCGTGGGCGTAGATCTCCTGGAACCGAATGGTAAATTATTTGGCTGTCACTAAATTGTGTTCTATGCTGCTGAACATTAGAAGTTAAGGGTATTCGAAGTAATGACTGACTGGAGAAGACGTTTTGTCGTAATACTTTAAGGAGACGTTGAAGTGAGTGGCTAAAGGATATGTCAGAGGCTTAAGATATGAATCTTAATTGTATTTTGAGAACAATAGAGAAAATCTAATCTTGTCTGTAGGAGAAGGTGATATTCTCTTCAATGTTATTTCGGTATAGAAGGGAAAGTATTTAAAGATTCTCGCTTTACAAAAAGTTCACGATTTCCGTACTTTGTGCGCCACACATATTAGGAAGAAAATCATAGATTAGAAAATATTAGAATACTCAGGAAGAGTCGGAGTTGAAGCTCAATAACAAAATTTATAACCTTGACAATATTTTCGTATGTGTGTCATATTTATGTGATAATGTTTTAAAATATATTATATTACTCAATAACAAAATAACCCACGTTCCTACATAAAAACCAATGATTTTTTCTTCATTTTGCATTGAAGGGTTTTAAATGCTAATAAAGTATAGAATGATCTTTTTGAGGTGAGAACTGAATTAAGTGCCCATTCTAAGTTCTCCATTTCAAGGAGTCACGGTGAACTTCTTTTTCATGACATCAGCTAGTTATTTTGTCTTATATTGGCACAAAAATTCAAATACTCATACATTGCTTATTTCTTGGCTACCACGGACGTTTTTCTCCGACGGCTCACTCCGAACATCAAACTAATTTTCAGAATCAGAAATCATTGTTATGCTGATATCTACACAAAAGCAGCGAAATAATTATGTTACAATATATTTATTACATTACACTACGTTCCTCTAATTACTGGTATTTTAATACTAGAATATTAGTCCTCGCTAAATACGGGTAAGAAATTAAAAAATCGCTTCTCACCCTGCTGGATTATTTACGCACGATTCCTGTGGGAATTTACTCCTACCTCGAATTTCTGCGAATTATTATTACTACTTTGCAGATTGAATGTTTTGTAAGTAATTATGTATCAATTGTAATTTTTATTATTTGGACGTTTTTCATACTAATATATAAATGCGTAACGCGATAGTGTGTGTCACTTTGCTACCTGTTAAATCGCGGAAAAGGTCGTGATGAAATTTGGCAAGGAAATAGTGCGGGATCAACATGGTCTAACTTTTATTTTTTAAATGTGTGATAAGAAAGAAAAAATTGTTTTTGACCATAAATGTCGATAAAATCGAAAAAAAGATAGTGTATTTGCTTGCGCTGCCTAAACGGTTAGAAATAAGTGACAACTCTGAATGGCAATATTGTTTACCTCAAAGAGTTCTACAAACACGTCCGCGACAGCATATGTCCATCTACAAAAATTAACCTAAATTATCGATAAAATGGTTTAATACATAGTGTTAAAATACTTTAATTTAAGAGGGTAATTTAAGAAGGAAAAATCCAATGAAAATCAAATTGAATGGACTATTTGTTTTGGGCATTTAACAAAGATAAAAAAGTCTTTAAATCGAGAAATTTCGACGAAAAGTTACTAGATTTTAAATGAAATGGTGCAGTTGCGTCATGCCTCGGAAGCGAATATTCGACCTACGCAACGCGGCTCCCGCGAGATGGTGTTGTGTATATGTTACGCACAAATCCAGAAATCGGCCATTGGACGATTAAAACGACCAAAACTAGATTTGGCAGATGTGTTTTTGCCAGAACTAGTTTTGAGCGTTTTCAAAGTGATTAATACTGGCGAAAGAGAATCGTCCAAAACTAGTTTCGTCCTCTCAAAAAATTTAGACTTTTGATACTCGAAGCCAATTTTTCTTTTTAGTATTTAGTACGGTGAGATGTTATTTTCGTATAAGAGGCATAAGGAAAAATTGTAATTACGTGCTTTTGAGCGTTTTTGATGTTTTGATTGGTAGAAAACTTTTCATCCCGAGTATATTTCAAGCCTTTATTTAACTTGCTCTGTTCGTATGTTTGTGTACTTAGCATGACAATATGATACCATTTTTCGAAAATTTCCACGATCTGCCACTATACACACCTAGCACCTCTTGGGAAGGGAATGACATACAATTTTAAGTTCGAGTTGTTTCTTCCTAAGAAATTTCAAAGTTGTTTTGGTACTTATGGTTCTTGAGGCCCAATGTAATTTAAATTGATATTTCATACTTTGAAAATATCTATGTTTATGTGCTTTGTAAGCTATCTCACCTATGATGACCAAGGAAGGAAATTTCTTTATATTTTTATTTCCTTCATTTTTAATTGTCCTGAACATTATTATTTTTAACACATTTTTAACATTATTATTTTAAAGTAAAAGCTTGTTTTAGAGAAAAGATTTTTTCGCGTTTACTTTAGTCACTTATTAGAGAGAGTTTCCGGAATTTTCCATTATTATTAAATGAATGAAAATTTTTCATCAAAACAAAAAGTAAAGTATTAAAAAGTCCATCATGAAATTTTGAATTAAATTGCTTTCGTTTTGTGTAGTCTCAATATGAAAGAATTTTTTTAATTTAATGTGTTTTGGCGAGGGCGAAAGCTAGGGGTGTCTCACTACCCATGGAAGCTGGTTTTTGTCTTATACTATATCAGTATGTCATTGTTAAACTTAGCGATGCTGAACATTGAAGACTGGTCACTGAAGTCATTTGCGATAATTTTTCAAAAGCATTTCCCCTTCCGTCGGGGTATGAAAAGGTTGATCGTGGGGTTGAGCGTCATCGGGAATGTTACTACTAGTATCTGCGGTCCCGAAAATTATGGACTAATAGTGGTCATTTTCGATTATTTATATATTTTCTGCCTCTCACACCCAACACAAAGGGTGTATGTTCTCTTATAGAGGGTGTTCGTAAACTTAAGCAGCATGGGGAATGTTACTCATCACTTCATCATTCTCAAATATGTATTCATCAATATCGGTCGTTTACGAATATTATTACGAATCACCCCCTTTTCACCACTCCTTAGGGGTGCATGTTATGTTTGTCGCCATATAGTCAGTCATCGCTGTACCAACTTTTGTTGAAATTGCTTCAATCATTCGAGAGTTATGGTATGAGTACATTCATTCATACAATGTTTTGCGTGTAAATACATAAAAAATGGTGGTTAAGAAATTATTTTATAGACTTACACTATTGCTATATTAGTTAATGTTAAAATCAGTTAATGTTAATGTTAATGTTAAAATCGTAAAAAAAAATATAAGAGAAATTAAAATTTTTCATCAATCCGAGCATTAGAAACATTACACAATGCAAATTACTTTTATAAATACCTCATGCATGAAAATAAAATTTTAACCATAAAAAACACCGTTGAAAATATATCTACATAAAGTACACAAATGTAGATATTTCTGAAAAAGCTCAGTACTAGTTTTGTCCTTCAAAACGTTCAAAACTAGTTCTGGTAATTCGAGAACGTCCAAATCTAGAATTGGTCGTTTTGAAAACGCTCAAAATTAGGTCTGAAAAAAAACACATCTGCCAAAAATAGTTTTGGTCGTCTTTTTTTTCGTCTAATGGCCGAATTCGGGTTTTGTGCGTAACATATACACTCAAGTTTTGTTAAATTTGTATTATTACGAATTTGAAAAATTAGGATGCTGTACATGTATTTCAAAATCAAAAAATAAAAATATTTTGATCTTACAATATAGATAGATTTCATTTCTTCCTGAGTAAAAGAAGATTAGTGTAAGAGAAAAATCCCAGGCAACGCCGGGTAATTAGCTAGTGTAACATATATGCAATCACCTTGTTTAACGCTATCAGGTGACAATTCACTAAAAATGAAATTATCTGATTAAAAAATATAATACAGGGAAAAAATTTTCCCATCTAATCTAATATCAGAATAGTCCAAAACTATCTTCTAGTAAATTAATTTTCATTGTTTCATCTTCGCAGATTTAACTCACTCTTTTGAGAAGCGCGTTTATTCCTACGAATACTAATGGCGGCGGGACATCGTTTGTGGGCATCGATACACTCCCTTTCATCAACACCAATTGCGGTAGCGTTTGACCTTGCGTTGTACTTATCGTTATCGACCTGTGACGCGCCATAATCTTGTCGAGCATTCAAGAGTGGAGGATCGGAGTGACGCACTAGGGGAAAATAATATTTTTTGTCGGTAATAGCATGGATGCGTGGTACGGCTCCGAGAGACACCAAAGTTCCCGCTACAAGAAAGGCGCACAATGTCCCCGACATCTGAAAGAAACAAGAAAAATATTTGTTATTCTATATTGACCATGGAAAGAACAATAAAAGCAGTAGGTTATTTGATAATTATGATCTGTGCTGTGCCTGCGCTCCATATATGTCGATTGTCCATAAAAGGCCAATGGTTTCCAATCTGTTCCGCCTCGTATACCCCTCACTGCATATTTTACTGATTCCTCAACACATACTATTGATTTTTGCTATATTTCTCATCTCCATATAGGTGTAAGTTGGAACTTATAGTAGTGATTAGATAAAATTTAGTAAAGTACACATTTAGGTGACATAAAAATCAAAAGGTCCAGTTCCTTTTCCCCTCCACCCACTCTAGGTACCCATACACGGTTAAAACTTATTGGTCAAACTAGTTTGACATAAAGCTTCTCATTTGGTGCTATGCTGTGTATTATATCCAAATTATAAAGTTCACCTCCAAACGATCAATATTTCGTTATCAATCTTGGCATAATCATTTTCAACGGAACGTAATATAGGAATTCAGGCAATGATCTTGACCTCTATTGAAGGAGTGTCATTTCGTGGGTTGGTAAAAAATTAAGGAGGTTAAACAGGAAATGGGATGGTCAAATCCGCTAAAACAATATTTCAATATTTCACGTCTTTGATTCCCGTAGTATCCGTTCAGATTTGGCAACGCTGAACACGTGATTCGGCTTGTTAATGTCTCGTGTGTTAACATTAGTGGCGAAGTGTTATGCAAGGAAAATGTCTAAAATGGAAAATAATTAGAAAAGGTTTTATTGAAAGGAAAAGATGGTGACTGAAAGGGTTAAACTACGGAGGAAGAAAGCTCAAGAGACGAGAAAAAATACACCAACTATATTCAATAGCAATAGTTACTTAGATAGACCTAACCTCAAAAAAAAATGAAAAAGATGTAATTGAGAATTAGTACGCAGGAAAATAAAAAAAAAAAGAAAAATTACAATTAGATAGTGTATTCAGTTTTTACTTGAAATAACTGTAATAGTCAGAAATATAAGTTTTTATTTTTTTATTTTTGCTTGGGGCTTTGGGCTCACCAACGTCAAGGTCACTAAAGCCCTTTATAAGCTTATGTTATTATTAGTTACGTACAATCAAAGTAAAAATAATATAACAAAATAATAAAAATTAATAAAAGTTAAAAATAATGAAAGTAAAAATATATGAAAAATATGTGTAGATAAGAATATAGATATATACTGATGTTTTTATCTCTACAAATAATAATTAGATTCACTATTACCTTTATATCAAGTAAATTATGAAAATTTCTGTAAAAATGAAATTATAAATAAAGTCCACGAAATGGACAGGACAAATGTTAAGATTTCCAGTAAAAGATAATTTTTGTTAAAGATACATATTATAAATAGTATTGTGAAAATGGTATTAAATTGAAATATATTGGTGTTATAATTATTTAAAAAGAAATGTATAAATATTAAATCAACAACAAATTCTTAATATCAACCTTTCTTTGTAAATTACCGTGGACGTGTGTCTCTTCGTTTCGAAATCGTTACATTACGGTTCCTATGCTCCTTTTTTGTTCAAACAAATGCGCCTCGTGAACGTGTATTCGTGCGACAATGCCAAATCAACGTGCTGACGTTCGAGGCCCTGGAATTTTGTATTTTTTCGACATAAATTTATCAATATTTCATTTAATAACCCACCTCAGATCATTTTTCGACAGTTATTGTTAATTCAAACCTTTACTTATAACTGTAATTAATTTTACTCAGTTCTCACTGTTAATTATATTGCTATGATAAAAAATATTCGTAAGGTTATCATGTCTCCATAAGAAGCCATGTTAATTGAATCGAAAAACTGATAAATTGGTTTTGTGATTACTTGCTTGAAAACTCATGAATCACTCTGAAAATTCGTAGCAATATACAGGAGATCAAAATGAATTAGTGTGCAGAAATTCACAGAATTCTCATTGTTAATTCTTTTACCGACAAAACCTTCTTAAATAAATTTAGGAAATTGTAAATTGTAAATTGTAAGACATATGAATGTTGAATTCATAATATCCAATATTTTGACATAAAAATATGTCAATAACTATAATTTTAATCGTCCATTTGAAAAATAACATCTCTTGATGAAAAGAACACCGTGGTATGTGAGAAGTAGGTGACAGGATAATGGAGGTTTGTTGAAATCAAGAGAAAAGTAAATGTAGCGCCTCCATTACTGTTTATTTTTGACGTACCTATCAGTGGAGTTCTTCAAAAGGAACTTATAAAGAACACCTATCAGGAAGCGAACGAGGAGCATTTTACGACCTAGCGCTCACAGGAGGCTCTGCACTTCCAATACAAGTATATGAATTTGAGCACTATCAGTCATACTAATAAAAGCTCGGTGTTACTAGTATATGAATAGGTATTCTCATGCCGCTATTTCTAAACTGGACAAGTGCATGTAGCAAGTTTCATGAAGTATCGACAACAACAATAGTTCGGGTTTTGTTTTTATAACAAGAAAGCAGATTTTTATGCATCTTGAGGAATAACAAATGTTTTCTGCAATTGACATAGGACAATAAAGAAATTTAATTCATGTTTGAGAATACAGTTCATAGATAGTTTAGGATATGCAGATTTCATGCTACCAAAATGAATAGTATACAAACTTTTCTTGATTATGTGAATTGAATACACGAAGTGCATAGCATGTATATTAATTGTGCTTTTAATACTTGTTTATTGAGTTGGAAATTTGTGAAGAAAATTTTCTGCTTAATTTGGTGAATTTAATTTATGAATTATACACGTAGAAGCAATGCGTAATCATATACTTTCTGGCAAAACAAGTATTAATTATCTTTTCCCCACGCTTTAAAATATTTATGTATGTACGGCATATTATCAATCGAAAATTGTTTACTTAAATGGCTTACATTTGTGTCACGTGTAGGTTACATGTAAGCTTTCACCAGTTACATGTAGGTCGACCATTTTGTCAACTACTGTTAACATCTAGAATGGAACCAAAATGACGGCATGAGAATTCTCATATATTTCTTGCTATGTACAACTAAGAAGCACGGTAGGTAGCGCTATTGACGCCCAATTCTATGTGGGTGTTCTCTAGACGCATCGTGAAATATTTTGCGGGACCAGCATTTAGATATAATCCACATTGCATCTAGTATCTATGTGACTGACAAAGCGAATGCCGAAAACTTCTCAAATATTTTACTGACACTCGTAATCACCAATAAAACTTCTAACAAATATTGCGGGTTGTTCTGATCCATCAAGAAAAAAAACGAATAAATTTAAAATTAGAAAATTCAGTAGGTGTTCAAATTCCGATAGATTTAGGGATTGCTAGGGATCGCTGTGAGCGGAGGATTTTGTTGTAGTAGGTACGACTGAGAAGAAGGGTGTTGATTGGTACTACTTTTATCACAAGACAAATTTTTGAAAACCAATTTAATTAATTTCCTTCCGTCAATTCAATAATTCCTTCCTCGCTCTGGTGGAAGACGAGAGGAATAGGACAAGATATTTCATAAAATAATAGTGGAGAGAAAATTTTCAATCTTCAATGTCTATTCTGTAGGCCTTGGCGGTGGAAAAGGCAATAACTTACGCATACGGTCATTTATAAAATAATTTATATATTTTACTTATTAATTCATTTATTTCAACAAGTTATCCTATGCGGCAATACGCGAACGAGATATTATAAAATTAAAAATATATGATTCCTTAAACTAAATAACATCGTTAATAAATGGTTATGTGATTACGAATATCTTGGAAATAATTCCAGCTCACTATTTCTCTGGGAAAAGTTTTGGCATCCATTTTGGGAACTCGAAGTTCTTATATATGAACGATTTTTCTGATATCAAGATTCTAGAGGAATCTTTATATAAGTTAAATCATAAAAACATTACGATTTTCAGTTGTGTACTGTTGACGGTGAGAAGACTTACCAATCCTGCTAAATATCCAGTCATTATAAACTCCGCGACAGTATTCTCCTTCCAAAGACAGCTGCTTGAATCAACTCTCAGGGAAATAAAACAAAGAAACCGCTTAGCAACGCACCTATCACCCACTATAATTTCTTATAAAACGATGTTCTTCTTATTATACTACATCCGTATCAGTGTTGCCAGATGTACAATAATTATCGTTTTGTGTGATCATTATTGTTTAGAGCGATAGTTATATACGTTAATTATAGTTCTTAATGATAATTTGACCAACTTGTATGAAAAAAGATTACAAATAATTTGCATTTTAAGGGCTGTATTGTAATATATTTTTATTTGTAACATAATAATTAATTAAGAGATATTTCAGTTTAAAAAATCTGTAATTTGCTTTTACAAGGGAAACAATTGAAATCGGTGCACGAAATATTTTCATCAGGAGCCTTAGCCTTTTCAATGAAGACTTCCACTTTGTCCATTAATTTGTCTAGTAGAGATGATGTCATTGCTTTTTTCTTACTATGATTTCAATTACAGAAAACTGAAAAAACGAATATTCAGGCGCTATTCTTATATCGAAAGGAATGTACGCTACAGATATTTGTTGCCGCTAGAGCTAGGAAAATTAGACTTCACATACGTAGTAGCATTCTACCGGTTGACAACATAATCATACCAACACTTGACTGACATTGTTGACACATATCCATAAGGCACGGACTCACAGATGCAAGAATGTGTGAGTGCGGAAAAAAGAAACTTAATTACTTTATTACATTACATAAAAATGGAGTATAATTGAAAGTATTTTCTGTATACAAAAAATACAAATTTTAAAGCATTTAAAAGATAAAATTTATAAGTAAGTTATTACTTAAAGAACACATTTTTAGTTTTTTTGTGATGCTATATAATCCTTTTGTACCTATTGAAAACGGAAATAATCATGAAATTCGCGTGGTTGGTTAAAGAGCTTCGAAAGATAATGTAAATTGCGTTTGTTTTTGGAAAAAATGATTATTTCATAGGTGATTCATCGATTGTACTTCCTTATATTAATTAACTTGCGTTTTATTGAAAAGTTAGTGTTGTAATACTTCAGGAATATTGAAAAACTACATTAAATTTATCATTGATGTTTTGGCAATTGTTTCCTCACGTAAATAATTTATAAATATGGATTGATTTGTGTCATTTAACTCTCTTGAAAACTTGTAAAGGATTTTAAGCGGTTTTAGTTTATCTATAATAGTCAATACTTGAGCGAGGTGATCCCGCAAGATATCAATAACATTAATAACATGCAGTCGAATCAAATTACTGCCAAAAATGGACATACATGTTTATTCCATAACTTATTTTAATTTTCATGTAAGCTCCGTCACTTGATTATTGTTCGATAGTGTTTACACATGACATGTCGTATACCTCAACGTTATTAAGTAATAAGGTTGCTAATTTTTAATTTTTAATAATTCGTAAACTGTAAAACCAAAAAAATTATATTTCGTAACAGGCACAGAAGACGATTGTATTACGAAAGATCACACATAATTTATTTATCTTCCTCTTAGCTTCTTTCTACTTTATTTTTGTCATTAGAAAAAATCATACATTAATGAAAACTTATAAATAAACAACAATTTTACATGTACATATATAACAAAATAATATAAATTACGTTATTACGATCAGTTGATTGTGTTTTCATGGTATAAGGATATTCGCAGACACACTTTAAATGTATAATATTGTGATTTTGAGTAACACATTTTGTTTGTGATGTATATTTTTCAGAGTTACTCAATATATGTTATGTATTTAATTTAATGGGATACTTTTTGGACAATAATTAATTAAACATATTGACAACTGTCGTAATTAATTGAACATCTTAGACAGTTTTTGAAATAAACTTTCATAAATGCCATTTCTATTATTAAGAAATAAAATAATTTTTAATATTTGGTTCAAAAGTAATTTCAGTATTCTTTCCATTCGAGATATCTTACAGCACAATATATTGATATTCCCGACTACAGCACATTCCGTATCTATATACTACTTGCATTTTCGAACTTTGTAGGTTAGTTTTAGTACGCATATGTAAAGAAACGAATGGCAATTATTAATTATAATTTGCGTTTCGACTGACAAAAAGTACATAATGTCCAATCAGGTGTTGAACAAGTGGATCTTAGAGAAGATCCTACACAACAACCTTAATATATTGTTGCCACAACTTAATAAATATATTTGAGTACATAAGGATTTCTAATTTATTTAAAATTAAAAAGCATTTTAGTTTTTTCATATTAAAAAGGTGCATTTGATTCTTTAAACTAAAATTTCCGTGACCGTTATTTGACGAATGTATTCATCTTATTAAAAAAATACTTATTGGATCTTGGTAATTAAAAATTTGGGGATGCGCGCAGCCCAAAAGGCTGGCGATCGCTGATTTAAATCGTGAACTTTCGAAAATTCCATAATACATGATTTGATTTTCCTTGATGAGTTTTATGGTGTTGGACAAATGGGCATTGTGCAAATATTCTTACACCAGTCACAATTACTCCAAAAATAGTTTACGGCGAACATCAGTCAACGAATCAGTATGTCTCTTTTTCAACACCGAACAAAAATATTTCGTAATTTCTGAGTGATGTACAAAAAAATCGAATGCGTGAGACATTTATTGAAAACAGTTCTTGAATAAACTGTAGTTGTTGAAATGTGACACAATAAAGAACCTCCCAACGTCTTTGTAAAATTCGATTCGAGATAATTTCTGAATCAAATTGAATATTTGTCACGCAAATGTTGCTATATTTTGTCCATGATTAGAGACTAATGATTCGCTCGTTGTTGAATGAACACTACGCTCCTTGTTTGTAAGCGTGTTTTTTGTTGCCATGAGACCCTCCTTTCTTGTTGTAGTCACTATGGTGCTCATGATGAGATTCGTGGCCATGCTCTCCCTTATGTCCTTTGTTGCTTGATTTATCATGTCCTTTCGCACTCTGTCCTTTTTTGCCTTTCTGATCACCGCTGGAACTTGCCTGGAGAGAAAAGAGCAAAATGTTCTTATGACTATATGCTGCTATCATCTATTATTACTGACCTAATACCGTGCCTACAACGATGAATTATCAAGTGCAGTGGTGTAATGGCGAATTTAGAAGTGCCGGAACGCTGAATTTCCCATTCTTCCCAACAAAAGGGCCCCCAACCCGGAAATTTTTAAAATTCATATGTTAATTTGTACAGTTTAACGCCATATAGAGTCGACTTTCGGCATTACAACTTCACCATTTCTGTAAGCTAAAAAAAGATAAATTTATATTTAGGATAGATTTATTTATTTTAACCTAATACGTTTTTTGAATTTTGAATATTCATCACAAGTTATATGGACCTGTGGATCTGTGGATCTCTGGAATCTCGAAATGAAATTAAAATCAGTGTCTATGTTTAAATAATATTAGAATTATTTGAACTGACACATTTTTGTGCTGGTACTTGTGAGAAAACGTAGCCTACAATTTTCAAATATTTTGCAGAGCACATGCCAAAATCTAATTTCAGTGAAATAAAATCTTCACTCTTCTCACGCGTAACCTAGGTCTTTTGCTGTATTCATCATGAAATTTGTTCCTAAAATTCATTCTCTTTTCACGTTGCATAAAATAAATTTGTGTTAAAGATATAAAGAACATATTCCAAAAACCAGTGCCGGAACGACGTTCCGGCACCGTGACACCACTGAATAAGTGAATAGATTATTCGTATTCCGTTGAAGACAGAGTATAATCCCGGAATTGATGGCCATGTAATGGAGCTGTATTCTCATGGACCTACATCGCAAAATGTAGAAGGGAATATTTTTTGTGCATCATATTATCATATGTAAAGAAAAATTACAACGAACTTTGCTACAGACTCTATTGACAACGTTCGGGAAACGACTTACACTACAATAATAGTATTTCCGTACATAAGAATAATATATTGTGAAACTATTTCATTGAATATGGAAATAGAAACCTAACAGAGAGAAAACTACTTAGATACCTTCAGCTCCATAATTAATTCATCTTCCTAGATTTTTGCTATTGTGTATTTTGATGGCTGCTGAGACAGATGATTATTGTGTTTAAAAATTATTCCTAAATCGATATTTTAATCAGTGTAATCAGTTTTAAAACGTATACCAAGGTACTTCTGTCAAAATCCGTAAGATGGAGAATACTAATAGGTATATAATACTTGAAAGTATTTCTTTTCCGGACATAAAACTAGAAAGCCTTGTTTAAGTAAAAAGATTTCCCTTGCGGTGTCAACTTAGATACGATGTAAATAATTAATAGTTAAAGATATTAATAATGAACCTTAACTCCTTTTCCCTTGTCTAGTAGGGGTCGGAGATGAAAGATGGTATGATGCCTCTTTTCGTCATGGCAGGGGAAATTACAGGGAAAATAGTGGAAAATATTTTAAGTGTAAATTCAGATACGATCCATACAATTAATATTGGGAAAATAATACAAGTGTCAACTCAGATACAATGTAAAAATACATGGGGAAAAATATTACAAGTGACATCTCTGATATCAAGTAGATATCTATTTTGAAAAAGATATTCTGAAAGTTGTTTATTTTTTTATTTCGTACGCCTTAATTGATCTGTTAAAAGCAACAGTAGCTGAACCAATGCCTTCCTCTGCCTGTCAAAATGAATAATCAGCATTGTGGAAGTATTCGAGTTGAAACTTTTTAACTGACATCATAAGGATATCGAGAATATTTCAAATAAGAATCTTATATTTTAGTGAATATATTTTTATTTTACTATATCTAAAATATTTTTACATTAATTATTGTACTCACCGAATGTTTTCCACCTTTTTGTTTCTTGCTTCCATGTTTGTAGAAGTTTTCTCCTTCTTCTCCAAATTTGTGGTAATGTCCTTTTTCATTGTCATTGCTCCAATATTTATCCAATTTATGGTATTCATCCTTATGGTACTTGTCCCTATAACCCTAAATCAAAGATAATTTTTTTTACTGTATCATGTACTGTATATATATATATATATCTGTCTCTNAACAGTCGTCTTCAAAAATGTCTAATTCTGTATCCCGGTGTCTCAAATTGTCTCCCGATGTTAGTTATGTATGAATTCATCTTAGACAGGGAGAAAACTTCGTCCAACTACGGTTCTAGGGCATTAAATGCAATAAAACTCGCGTTACAATGCTTTCGAGTTAATAAAATAAACAACAACAAAATAAAGTATTCCATGAGGGTCACAACTGTTGATTTCATGAAGGGTTTTAGTTCTAATAATACAGTTTATTTCCAGTTGACTGGAATATGAAATGTTATACCCTCTACAACAAGACTAAACATTATTAGTGTACAAATTTGTCAGTGAACTCCCAAAAATCTAATCCATTATTTATTTATGTTATGTCTTATATTCACCAATGGCGATGTTAAGGGAGTCGGGATCGCTCTTCCTCCTAACAACATAACTTAGGGGAATGAATTAAGAGAATACAAGGTTTTGAAGTAATTTTTTTCTGTTGAATGATTGTAGCTGAAAATCCAACTCTGTTCGGCAGGTGTAATCAGGTAGGTGTAATCAAATCCGTGCTCTCTTACTCAGCAGTACCATGGTAGTGAACACGCCATCTCTACAATATTTCTGTCACACTGATATGGATGAAAGAAATGGACGGTGACGAAAACATTTACACTAACACTCGCGACTTTATAAACAAACATCAGAGGATGATCTTCAATATTCTGGACTAGTGTCATTAATAGGATAATCTGGAGGGTAATCACTGATGCAAGATTCATCTCATAATGCATCGTCGCAATGGGAGAAGATAAGGTAGTAGCTATTAATAAATAAACTTTATTGTCAAAAAACAATTGCAAACTGCGTATGACCACGTGGGGGATAATCAACTGAGCTACTCTACGGAAACAAGGGATCATCCCATAAATTCTGTTCAAGAGCCCAATGGCAGATTTAAAAATTATAAAAAAAAACTATTTAATAAGTACGTACTGTTATCTATTTATTATCCCAAAATGAATCTTAGATATTATGTGCAGTAAAAATTCGTGACAATAACAAAAGTATCAAATGACACTATCACCTATACGAAATCCGCCACTTCTTGAATGAAAATCGGAAACAATCCCGGGCCATGATGGGTTTTTGCATTGATGTATTTTGGTACTGAATATGAAATCTTGATCTGGAATCCTCAAATATTGCTGAAGGAGAAGGAGATTAAGATCAAGATGAAGACGTACAGAGAACTAAGAAGCAAGAAGAACAAACGAAACATGGAATGAGGTCACATCGAGAAAATAGTGGATGGAAAGATTTCTCGGACGCCTTATGGTCCGAAAACGAGTGATATGAGATAAGACGAGTAGTCACGCAGCTGAAATACAATGTAATTCATAATAATAAATTTTACTTGTTACTTTTACCTCAAATATTATATTATCCCAAAAAGATCAGACGGTGGGAGGGGAAAAACGGCTGTATAGAAAGTAGTGTGCATTTGAGACTTCCGACTTTTTTCGAGCTGGAGTAATGGATTCAAGAAGAAAACACGATTTTTTTTCACGAAATATCTGGTTTCAACATTTATTAAACAAAGTCTACAATTTGAGAGTTTGAATCGCGGATAATTTATTGTTTCATATTCCGCAACAACTATGTACCCATGAAACGATAACAATGCTGGCATATTTCAGTCGATGACCGGTCATCGGTCTATACTTTTTGCTCATTATTTATTTTTGTCCTTTTAATCGGTAGTCAATTGAAAATAAGATGAGATTCCGGACACGTTCACTATATATATTACACACACTTTAACATGGTGCTTTGCGAAACAGTTTGAGATGGAGTGTGATGAAGAAAACGGATAATGACTGAAACCAGAAGTTTTAAATGTGTAGTTTCAGTCATTGCGTATTTTATATTGGACCCCAGGTATCAGTAGAATAATTAAGTAAGACAAGTCTTTGATTGGCCATATATTCCTAAAGTATTCAACTCGTCGTGTGTAAGACTATAGTGCTTATAGAAATACCAGGAAAGAAATACCCATCTTCAACAATGAAGTTTTGGATAGGAAGCAAATGTTTTGACGGATATTATAGATATGATACAGGAGATGAATTGGAAAAGACAGAATAAAGCTTAATAAATATTATTTAATGGAGTAAGCACACTTACTTTGGTAAAGCCAGTCTTGGCCCGGTGACCTCCACTCTTGAACTTGTGTCCAGCAGCACCCCCACCTTGCTCGTGATGGCTGGCGCCGTGTTCATCTTCGTCGTGGTGCGAGTGTTTCTTACCTTTCTCTTCGTCATAGTGGCTACTCTTCTTCTCCTTGCCTTCTGAGCCCTTGTGATGTTTGTAATGGTCGTGCTTAGAGGCCTCGCCTTCGCTGCTTTTCGAGCCTTCTTCACCACCGTGGTTTCCCTTTGACTTATGGTCGTGACCCTTGCTGCTGGCATCGTGGTGGCTTTCCGAATGGCGAGTCTTCTTTGGCGCGTGATGCGTTCCCGAGGTCAAATGTTGTGCTGTGCGAGAATCTCCCACATGTTGAGTAACTGAAGAAAGGGAATTGAAGATTAATCATACACAGCATGTAATGGAGGAAGGAATTATTGGAGATACATTCACAACAAGGGTGAAATAGTGTCCAAGAGACTATATTGATATAAGCCACAAAAAGGGAACCTCATAATGACGGAATGTTGCTGACGATGTTTTCCTTAATTACTTGTGAAGAAATTACTGGGAATAAATTAACAGAAGAAAATCAAACACTGCGATTGAAACAGATATCAGATATTACAGAGTACTAACTCTCTCTCTCAAGCAGACTTAAATCTAATAGAAAGTTTATCATTTATCTTTTGTGAGAAAGTTATATGAGATGTTTCGAATATTCGTGCGATTTCTTACACCCTTCTTCACGCATGAGCCAGTAGAGTTCGATTTTGATACCCTTTCTAATAGGGAGCTCAAGTTACGGACATATTAGTATTTCCCCAAGATTTGAACGTCATGTTGATATAAGTGATTATTGCTTATTTATGGCTGTGAACTCAGAAGGGATTGATCAGGTCTTAGATTATGTTTTTAAATTATGATATACAAAACTAGAGATGTTTGTCAATTATTTCATGTTTGTTTCAGAATTTGGCAATATTTTTTCTGTTCAGTATACCCAAAATATACGCGACCGTTTTTTTTTCTTAAGAATGACCTGCTCATCATCATGAGTCCCCATATATATTCTGTTTACTCACCTGCATGCAGAATCAGGGGTTTGTGGTGATGATGATGGGAATGAACGTGTATCGGCTTGTGTGCATCGCTGGTATGAGCTGCACCAATTCGAGATTGTGCGACATGAGGTACGGCGACAGCGTGGGAACTTGAGGCGTGTTTCAGAGCAGGGTAAAGAACCACCGTATGAGGGTTTGTAGTGGCCCGAGGTAAAGCAGCGTAGGGTAACCCAGCATGAGGTACGGAGACATGGTATACGCTAGGATGGGCCAAAGCCCGGTGAGGCTGCGTCAGATGAGCCAGTCTTGGGTGAACTTGTGCCGGATGAGCTAGTCCTGGATGAGCTTGTGCCGGATGAGCCAGTCCCGGGTGAGCTAGTCCGGGATGAGCCAATCCCGGATGGACCTGTCGTGGGTGAGCCTGTCCCGGGTGAACCAAAACCCCATGGTGTCCAGCAGCTGTATGATGCACTCTTATACGAGGCACAGCGATATTAGGAGCAGTTGTATGAGTTGGAGCGTTGTGCACGGTGACGGGCGATGCAAAAGCCTCTGCCTCAAGAATACCACATATTGCGCCCACGATCTGGAAGGTAAATTGGGTAGAAAAATATTAATGAATATATCATTGACGAGAGTAAATACGCACTTTACTGTAAAATCATCATCCCAAACTAAGAATTGAATTATTAGTCTGTACTGTTTTCATAAATAATATAAGTTAATTTCTTCTGTATTTTAATCCATAGAGAACGTTATGGGTAAAATTAAAAACGCACTAATCTACCAATACGTGTATATTTGTATATATTTCATGAATAATCTCAGCGTTTTATTCTTTTGTATAAAATTTTACCAAAAATATAATTTGGGGAAGACTCATATAATTTTACAGGATTTTTATGAACAACTCATATTGAAACAGATGTATATGTAGAGTCATGTTTATAAACATCTAAATTGAAACTAGTCTTTCGTAATTGAAGAAGACAGTGAAGAGTACACGATTTCCAAATATTATAATTCCTGAATCAACAAAAATCGTATTCTTCAAAGTGCTTAAATATGTTTGAAGATCTTTGATGTATTAAGGCAGAATGTTTCATATGTGAAATACATTGAAGATTAAATGTACATTCACAGTATATATTCATTGTTATTTATTGTTTTCTGACAACTGATTTTAATGTATTTTTGGCCCTGATTCAAAAAATGAGAATAGTTTCTTTTTTGTATCACGTAAATTTACCATATAAAAACTGTTAAAAGTTCACAAATAATTCCCAATTTAAAATTTTAAAACAAGTACAGTTTATTTTTATTGCAATACAAAAGGAACAGATAAAACTCTTTTTTAGCAATACATACAAAGTGTTTCTAAAGTGTTTAAACACTTGTCAAAAGCCCTTGACAACACATTTTGTTTTTCCTCAAAACGCCTCTTACCAATTCTTCTTTTATAAATTTGATGAGGATCGACTTTTTTCCGCATCCAACAGTCGTCTGCAATCAACTGAACATTCCACGTACCCTGGTATCGTCTTCCGGTCTCTTTTCTTTCTCAATGAGACCTCTCACCTGGCCTTCACTAACCGCATCAAGATTTTCTGGAAAGTATTCCAAATCGGAAAGTAAAAAGTGAACCTTTTAGCTAATGTAGCCCAACTTACTGAATTTTCATGCATTTCCATATAATATTCTTATAGTCTTGGCACTTCTTTTTCCTCAGAAAGTCAGTTTTAACAAGTTCAAATGATTTCCAAACCTGTTTTTTCATTTTCCTCCATTTCTCAAAATTTTTGTCTTTTATAAGTTTCCTTATATAAGGCCAAACCATAGAAACCTTTTTCAATTTGGCCTTGGACAAGCCCGGTCCAGTATGGAGAGAGAGGACCAGATGGGGAACATGGCTTATTGCTGACTGAATGCAAGGATGGAAAATCTCGTAAGTATTTTTAAAATTAAATCGTCGCATATTACACAAGCATAAGTCATCACAAGCATAAGCTTATATTTCCCCGAAACCATAGGTATACCTCATCGGAAGGAAAGTTTCTTTCCTTGTGACAACTGCTCAAGTTCTTCGTAACTCAACAAAGTTTGTGAAGGACCCAAGACTTGTCTTTGTCTCCTAATTGTATGCCAAAATAGCAAAATGAACATTTTTAACAAAATTGAAATATTTCTTTGTAGTTCTTTTTAGTAATATTTCCAAATAAAGAACAGAATTTATGTGGAGAATACACACAACCTCGTATTTCATATTAGTAAACACATACGAAAACCACAAAAAATAAAAAAGATTCAGTGTGAACTGGGTTACGCTGGATGAAAGTGATATTGTTCGAAACAGACTTGATTGCACAAATATTTCACTATCATATGAAATCCTAACCAGATCAATCCATTACATATGTTTCAAACTACAATCTTTCACACGGAAATACAAAGAAAATTTAAAATCTCGTTAATTTTTATGCAACTATTTAGCCTTATAACGTACATTCTTAGCATATTTAGCAATTATTCCAAAAAAATTATATAACATTTTTTTTTACATTTAAAACATTTTTTTAAAAATTATATAACATTTTTTTTACGTCGTGGAATTATTTTACTATTTTTTCTGCGTTAAGCACCATAAAATCTATAAAATTCAGTTATTATCCGCAGACCTGTGGTTTAGAACACTTGCATGTATTATTCATATACCGTAACATGTTGAACCTATATTGCAGAAACCCTTATATTGTTTTCTCTGGTGTGAGGTTTTCCATAGCAAATAATGAATAGTAGAATAATTTCCGGTATCATCATGTAAAAATGTCTTAATATTAATTTTTTATTTCTTAGATTACAAACTAGTCATTCACACCTCCAAGCCTACTTCTTACGTACTTTATATCTTCCAAAATAATTATTTATTCCAATTTCTCAAAAATTCACTTAAGGATACCATTTTCTTGGTTTAGATTATATCGAATGTACTAATTAAATTTTTCCATGACATGTTTATGTCCGATTTATTCGAGTTGAATACGACTCTTAAGTGAAGAAATGTTGATTTATAATATGAGTCTCTTACCACAGTAGCGATGAGAGAGATATTGGCACATGTAGACGTTTTGCAGGTCGTAAACTGGAAATATTGAATATGTGTGCGCGTTTGAATGCACTTGGACTGTGTTAAATGGGGGTGTGAAGGATGAGACACCGATAGGTAAAGGTACGACAGCGAAAACGTCTGCTCTTCCACGATTCTACTGAGTGGCAGAGCGAGGACTCAAACCCTGCTCGTCTAAAGAAGGAGAGGTTCCAGAATTTGGTTTCATTCCTAAAGAAATAAGAGTTCCAATATATTGGAAACTTCAAATAAAATTTCTGGTGCCACTTCTTTTGGCCAACTGCCTACCCCAATCATCTAATGTGAAATGTCGAGTTACTCCTTGATCCTATTCTATTTAAATAGAGTGAAAAATAAAAACTGATCATATACGGGCAAAAATTAAAAAAAAAACATTTTCATATTTCTTCTATGAAATATGACTTAAAATGACTTATAATAATATTTTGATTATGTAACTCACAAAATGGCTTTAATGGTTTAGCCGAAATGATTTTGGAAAGGTCGTTTTAAGGGAAGAGGAGTTTTCACCCTCTGAGATGTGGTCTTTAAATTATTACTTGTAAATCATAGGAATATTTCTAGCAGGGTGTCTCGTAGGGTGAATCTAGTTTCGATATATTTGTGAAAAGTTTTATGCATGAAACTGTAATAAAAATATTGGTCCACATTTTGTGTTTATTGCCTTCATTTCATTAAACATGAATAAATTCACGACTTTTAACATTAACTACGTCTAATCCCGCATAGCACATTGTTTCCGGTGATGTAATACAATTCATCTTTAGTTATGCGTAAATCTATATGATTAGTGGAATATACTATAACCTTGGGACAAATCTTTACTGTCTTTGTTTTAAATGTTTAAAGCACAGAACCTATAGCATTACTAGGGACGCAGTTTTGATAACTACTTAGAGATGGTACTTAAAAATATGAGTAAATGGAGTTTTTTTTCTTTTTCTCAGATCTCTTTTGGTAGGGTATGTCATATTTATGTATATATATATATATATATATACTTTATTAAACACCCATTTCAATTAATTTTCGAATAGTATTTTCATATTTCTATTAATTGAACATAGTTACATTGTACTGCATTACTTCTACTGACAAAAAATTGAGTTTATTTAATGTGTCAAAACCAATGTTTGAAAAACAATACTTTACTCATTAAATGGAATATTCGTCGTGCACACTAATAATTATCTGCATGACATAAAAATTATAGCAATGTATTTGTTTGCATAAGATTTAGGAGAAGATCAAAAGATTGTATTATTTATTTACAACCGACATCATTGCATTATTTAATGTACAACCGACATCCATATAATTTAGTTATTAAGTAGAGATACCTTATTCATGATGACACACATTCATACAACTAGTGAGTGTCTACGTTTTTGTAAAAGTTGAGTGAATAGAATTTATACACTATTTATAAAATGTATATACTTTTGGATTTAACAATTTAAATTTCTATTTTACAAATTATTTTGATAAAAAATAACAAATAAATAAACGTATTTCATATTTAACTGCAGTAGATATATGATCCAAATAAGTAATATAACAAGAATAATTCAATATTTTCTAACAAATACTTACTTGAATTAGGAATACTGTCAGAGGAGTTATACAAAATATCTCCTGTATAATTAATTTAGTAAACGAAGATTCTTCAACTCAGAAAACATTAGTGCGTAATTACAAAGTTATTTTAGTGCGTGTTTGATTTCCAATTTCATTAGGTACTCCTATTACTGAATCAACAAAAACGGATATGATGTAAACTAAAGAAAGAAATCTTTTTCCATCGATTCAGCAAGTATCAACTACTTTGAGACAAGATTTAGGAGAATGAAATTAAAACTATTGATGTTTTTGTTGATGAGAATGACATTACGAACTCACCCACATCGCCAACACGCCGGCCTTCATGATGAAGAGAGCGGCCGCCGTCGTGGTTTCGGAATGGCGCAGCTCATCTGATCGGGGCTCAGTTTCTAGAAACGGGCCGCGGCATGACGCTCTTGCCTTTATACCCTCCCCTCCACGCCCGCCTGCGCCTTTCCAAACCCACCAGCTATACGTTCTTCTTTTCTGCACCTCATCCTCTCGCAACGGGAGCACTTTTTACATTGTTCGGACTCTTCAATTCTATGCTATGTGTTTTCTCTTTGATTTGTTTCTTCTTATCATGTCCAATCGACTTTTCGCGTGAAAAGACAATGAAATCACATTTGTTATACGATTCTAGCAGTAAAATAAAACCGGAAGAAATTAACCCGGAAATTAATTAAGCTTGAAACGTAGTTAAGGTTTTCTGTTACGGTGGTTTGATCATTTTGTCATGCGATGGACTACGTATTCTCATACGGTAGAGTTTGAAATCCACAACAACATCATGTATGAGATATTTTTAATAAATCTGTTTAATGAAGGAGAGATTCTACGTTCACTCGTGCTGAATTATATCGAACTTATTGAAATTTACGATACGTTCTGACAAATATTGTTACTTATTTAATTACATATTTTAATTTCAATTCTTTGTATTGATTGTGAAATTCCCCTCCAGCTATTTAAAAATGATTTAATACTTTTTTAAACCTACGTTTAATGTAGATTAAGTAATTATAGAACAATCATACTCTGTGATCTGCGATTTCAGATAATTTGGCATAATACATTATTATTTGTTTCAATTTATTTTTTCGGGTAACAAACTAATGAAATATGAAAAATGGGTTATCGAAACTCCAATTTTTAACCCATGAGTCGTAACTGTTTTTGTAATCTTAAAACCTCTTTCCCATTCTACATAAAAAGTGAAAGTATCAAGTGATGTTAAATATATCCATTCTATTTCTTGGATTACGAACTATTTCATGGTACTCAACGTTTCCAAGTTCCGTGATCCAAATCGGAGCTTAGTCCTAGTGTTCACATTGATTACAGAAATTCGAAATAGTTTTTCAACATCGCAATGTTGCATTTATTTATTAGTGGCAGAAAGCTGTCTTCTGACTTGGAGCGCCGCGCAGTGTCGCGCAACGAAGCGTATTCTCCGGATGCAGCCTCCGCGAAAGTGGCGTTGGAGGATACACGCGAACGCCGTCGCCGCCGCTACCGCTGCTTGCGTACGGCACGCGTCATAGCGAGGGAGGAGAGAGTGACGCATGAACTGTACATACACGTTAGGCACCTAACTAAATAATTGTATTTGAATGAACGGTAATTATAAGGTGTTTTAACCGTACGACCTTGTAAGTAAACAAAATTTTCATTAACGTTCGCGACATTTCAACAGTTGCTTTCTGTCATCACAAGGTAGTACATCAGGTAGCTCATAAACAAATAAACGTCGAATGTCGTGAGCGTTAAGAAAAATTTACTTTACTTATTACGTCGTACTAAATATTTCAATTTCAAAATGATAGTCAAAAAGTCAAACTGTCCCACAACAATCCCGGAAGGTACCCAAGGGGTTCGCGAAGGGTAGAGCTCCTCGACTTTCTTGGCCTCGGCTCTAGGAGGAGGAGATGTAATTTGAGCCCAGGATAGATCTGGTACTCATTTTACAGCAGACTGAGTAGGGCTGGAAGACACTCTCTGGAAGTTGAGATGTAATTAAAAGTCCCCACCCTACCATCCAGTACCCCTGCCATCCAGTTAGCGACTCAGCGTTCTACCCACTGAGCCACATCGCTTATTTATTTATTTATTTATGAAACTGTGAAGTGGTTAAATGTTTTTCACCTTACGATCAAATTAACTATTACAAGATGGTTCATGATTGACGTCTTAGTCGACATAAAAAGGTTTTTCGACCACATCGTAGACGTTAGTAATAAAAATAACTAAAACGCATAATATTACAACCAAATAACAAACAACATTCTTTGACCGACATTCACATAATTTATTAATTTTCTTTATTTCACTTCT
Source organism: Laupala kohalensis (assembly GCA_002313205.1). Lineage (NCBI taxonomy): Eukaryota > Metazoa > Arthropoda > Insecta > Orthoptera > Trigonidiidae > Laupala > Laupala kohalensis. The sequence continues at coordinate 711,701 of NNCF01126289.1, forward strand.
TATTATTGATGTGGAGATTTTGTTTTTTAGAGCATGAGATTTGCTCTTGTTGACGTGATTCAGGAGAAGGAATTTAGAAGGAGAGGTGTTAGTTAATCGGGAGCGTAAAATGCTTTGTGGAGAATAGGTGTTGGAAACCATCTGAAAGCCTCTCTTATTTAGGCCACGTCTAAGAAGCGGATCTCTTCAGCTCACTGGTGTTTTGAAACTTAACCACAACTTCGCGGCAGTTTTGGAAATAATTTTCTTGGGGGAAAAATAATTTTTTTGAATTTTTTAAAATTATTCTCAAAACCTTTGCCGGACGTGATGCTCTAGTGTCTTCGTACGTGACCTACTGCAAAGCGGAATCTTCTGCTTGGTCAAACTGGTTATAGTATAAGCCGGGGATACATCTCTCAACTAATCCAGACAAATGCCGATTCGGTTTCTTTTCTCATTAATATAAAGCAACGTTCCATCGTCTCGAACGTGTCTCCAAAACATGGAAGAGATGAAAGAGCACACCTCATTGTCTGAATTTTGCCACATAAGTCAAGGCATGAAGTTAAGAGTTTTGTGCGAGACTTTGTAGCAGGTGAATTTTATTACCACCAACTTGGAAAAATTTATCACCATGAGCAAATTTCTGGAAGCGTGGATTGAGAAAAGATAAGTGTGGCACATGCCCCATGCATGAAACAAGATTTTCGTTGAAAATTGGATAGAAAATATTTGCATATTGTAGGTCTCGAAATAATCTCTTTTATTTTGTAAAAAAACCTGTAAGAATCCTCCAAAACGTACCGAACAAATGAATTTTATCGCGAATTGAGAGGTAACACGATTCGAGAGATACCCAGGAGAGTTGTAAAAACGTGTGGGTATGTTCCTCGTGAGTGAAGTAACTCTCGAAGACACCGCGAAAGATACTTGCACATAAATTGAAAATGTGTTAATAGTTTCATAAAGAGTACACGACTTTCACGAAGAAAACATCGAAAATTGTGAAGAAATACAACAGGTATGAAATGCAAACACTTGAATATTCCGTGAGACTCTTTTTTAAAGGCAATTCATTTTTCCATTGACTGTGAGTAATATTTTCTTTTTAACTTCTCGTTATAACTAATTGCATGTGATTCTTGTAGGCAATGTTTTTGCTGTGTACAAAGAAAAATACTTTAAATGTTGGTTTGATTGCTTCATACACGAAGTCTGATAAATGAGATTTTGAGAGACATGAATATTCATACATCCTGATACAAGAGATAACTGAAGAGAGGAGAGGTGTTGCGAAACAGAGTTGGAAAATGAAAGAAAAACACTTCGCTATGTTTTAATCAAGGTTAAAATTATCCTCAAGTTCTTATGTAATCTAATCGCAGAATATACTGTAAATATTTTATGAAGTACACACTTGCTCATTATTTTGGAGCCAGAATCCGAAGCATTTTGTATGGAACCCGCCTATGTGGATTTTTGAATCCCTCAAACCATATAATCTATACTCACTCCAAAATCTCCAGAATCCGCAATTTCATGTGTATTACGCAGGAGTTGGAGGTTCGCGAGAATATTAAACTTAAAAAAATCTTACAAAAGGTTAACATATTGTATAACAAAACAATGCGACATAAATGTATTTATCCGATCAATGGTTTAAATTAATTCACTTTTCATGATACATGATAAGCAGTAAAACAGTAAAAGGGTAACTCATGATAAGTAGTAAAATACACTCAAGGTTTTTAATTTCAGACTGTAAACATTCTTGATTGTTCTGAATTTTTCAAAGCAAAGTATTTTTCTACTGATTTTTTCCTTATGGATTATGCATCACTATTGAATTTAAATACATCTCTTCGTATCCTTGAGAATTAGGTCCAGATGACCCTCTACGTTTTGAGATATTTTCTGTGTCAAGTACATGTGCGAACTTCTTTTTCAATAACTCTCAATTTACAAAGTAAAACTGAAATTCAAAAATAGCATTTGATTTAGCTTGGAATGAACCACTATTTCTGAGCAGCTTGAGATACCGCATTAATTTCGGATATACTATTATGACTCTCTATAAATACAGGTTTCCAAAATTGTGGAGGTCACACAGTTTAATTCTTTTAAAAATTTGATTGTTTTTTATATTATTTCAACACGCCTCTCTTTTTTTGGTAAATAACTGAAAAGAGTTAGGAGATACTATTACCTTTTTATAATGACATGCAGTACCAATTAAAGCTAAATATATTAAACTTTCTTCTAAAAGGAAATAAAAATGACACCCAACGGAATTTTTATTGTGAAATGCGTTTATTATTCTGAAGGTTAGGTACAAAATATCGATAATTTTATTTATCTTTCGAGTTGTGATATTATTCTTTTTTTACTTGTGGATCCATGATAAGATTTCACAGTTATACTTACATGAGAGTGTCAGTCAGTGGTCCTTATGTATTGAGAGAGTAGTGAGTAAATTGCACATACAAGGATTATCCAGGATGTTCTTTCTAGCGTCAATAGATGTAACAAAATAATAATAAATGTGAACATCGACGTTTATTGAGTCATGAGTAGCCTATGATGCTGTTTATGAACTAGATACTTTCTGTACACTCAAGTGTAAACGCAAGGAGCGTCTCTTGGGAGATAACTTTGGAACTTACCACAATTCAAACATAATTTGTACATTAAAATAAATTATAAGAGAAATAATTCATAGCTTAAATGTTCTGAACATATTTAAGGAGAGTGAAAAATATTTTAGGAGATTAAGATTCTCCTAAAAGTTATAAAACCGTTACATTTAGATGTTTGGTTAAAAATTTATAGGGGTAACAAAATGTAGGCAATGGTCGCGCAAACCGGATCCCTTATTTTTTCCTGTTTAAAGTCGACCTGTATTTGTATACATTCTTCTTCACTTGAAATTATCTTGCATAATCCTAGAGAATGAGTAAGGTTGATTATAGAAGGTGGAGTCCGTCTAAAATTGCTAAGCTATTGATGTTATTGATGCAGTTCGAAAAAAATATCATGCATTGGAAAATGGACAGTGAACATCGCTTATGAGGTTGCTCAACATGAAGTACGGTACTCCCGAAGAAGCACCGAAAGCAAAATAGGGCAAAGATCATTCAGCTAAGAAAACACAGAAATTCCATAACATTCTGGTACATTATATGTTGTCTTTGAAGTGTAATGTTCTTGAAAATAATTTTTTCATACCAGTGTATCATAATTTTTCCTAAAAATAAAACGAAAATGATTATATAATTGTAAAGTAAATATTACGTATTTTTAAAACTCAATTTTGTACTCTTGTTTAGTTCTTTTTCAACAAGAACAAAATGGGGATCTTGATTTTAGCACTTTCCTCTCTATATATATAGAACTACTTTTGAGAAATAATCGTCGATGCCAATGTAGCATTGACGTGTATATCTAAGTAACTTTGAAGTAACCTTCTTTCATTAAGAATCTGTTTGAACGGAATGAGTATTTTGTGGTCACTACCTGTGAAAGATCTACGAGGCTTAAGTGGGGATAATGGCGATGATAGTAAATAGATACATATCTTAAGTTCCAAATATCTCTAATTTTCTTTTTCTTCTCTTATTTCTGATAATTGATAAAATCTGAACCTAAAGTTTCATTTTTATTCTTCGCCAGCTACTTGTATTTCCCTGGATTTTCTTTAAATACAAAAATTATCGAGTGACTACTAAAAGTATTACATTCTTACCAACTCCTTTTTTTTCATCTGTAGTCGGCATGAGTGTTTTTGGAACTCAAAATGACGCCATCGTCACATTTATTTATTGTGTGTATATCAGCATAAATGAGTTCTTTAAAATATTAGGGAAACATCTCATTTATCATTAGAAATTTTCGTGTATCCTTACGTTATAAAAGCTTACATATAGACACAAATAATTAATTTATATTTATGATTATTTTTCATTTAATTATATTTTTATTTTGTACATGCGCACATCATACACATTGATTCGCACATCATTCGCAAAAAAAGTTACCATAACATCAATATATCTTTTTTCTTAAAAAAATGCATGAGTACTTCATTTGGAAGCTGAAATCCAGTATACAGAGAACTGCTTCTAAATATTATTCATAAAGAGATTTCTTTTATATTTTGATTTGTTCTCATATTTCTTAATTTTTATCACTTGTCGCCGAATGAAAAAATTGTGGAAAATTCCGATCTACTACTCGACACACTTTCATTCCTTAATAACTACAGAAATCCAACAATAAAAATCACAATTCATGAGAAAAACATTCTAAGATATGAAAAATAAGAAATGCCATGCTTGATGATTATATTTTGGCAAAAAAACAAATTTAATTTAATCTCCCATGTTCGGGGCAACACACTGTTACTGTCACTTGAACGTATAATTGAACCACAGCACTTATTGCTTCATTCCCACAATAAACTTTATAGAACTCACCTCTTCTGATTAAGAAGGCATTACAAATTGCGTCAAAATTAAAACCGACGTGAAAAAGCACTCTGAATCCTTGCTATTTATCTCTAAAGCCCCGTGATGAACTCGTGCATTTGCCCTAGTTGTGAATAAATTATTTGATACTTTTTGGTGCATTCCAAGTAGCATATACCGACATGCAATAAAATTTATCTTTCACCTGTAACTGATTTACTATATTAGCGCGCGTGAAATGAAAGCGATTTTAAAGACAATCTTCAATAACTTTTATTGTCTGTATGGTAAACACAAACTAATGTTCTTTACGTCCTTTCATACTATGTGAAATTGGTTTCCTTCATTCATTTATTGGAGTATTAAAACGCACAGAAAATATCAATGCAAAATAAGAAAAAGTGAAATATTATGTTTATATTCACGGAAAAGTGTAGAGAGTGCACTTCTTGGCTTTCCACTGATTAAATTTTAATATGAAACAAATTTTGATTGTAATAATGAGTCATAAATGAAATTGCAACAACGCGCACACTTTCACCATCCGACTTGCCAGTTTTGTGTGATTACACGGTCCGCTGCACCTGGTAACCTTATTAATTAAAATATGTATTCTGAAATGATCCCTGCCAGATGAAAGTTGAGAAAATGTGATATTCCTCTCAATATTCCTAGTTCCATCTTTCTTAGCTGTAGTCCTTATTCAGATACAGTCGTCTCTAGTTGGAATGAATAATGTCGAAATAGACGCGAGGAACAGATAGTTCTCGATATTATTTCAAATTTTTATTAGTTAAGTATTTGAAACAATCAAATGAGACAAATAAATGATCAATTATAACTTAGAGAGTTCCCAAGATGTAAAGAAGTGTAGCCTTCTCGTCAATCATTGTAGATTTCTCGTCAATCACGATTTTCAAGTATGGAAATGTGGGATGAAGTCAAAGTATTTTACAACAGACCCTGTAGATTGGTAAGGGGTAAGAATCCAAAGAGCAAGCACATTGAAAGAAATAAAACATAAACAAATAAAGTATTCAAATACAGAAAACATGATTATAATATAATGTCATAAATGTTCGGTAATTTTGAGGTATCATTCTGTAGATTAATAACCTATCTCGCACTATTTGTGAATAACATCTCGTAAATGTCACGTTTGTAATAATTACCTACAATACAAAGTATTTCAGTTTTTTCCCAATCAAATTCATGGTTATTTTGAGACAACAGAAATATTATTGCTGTAAATTATAGCCATTTTTTATTTACAGTTTTTTAATTGTAGTCTTCAGTACTCATTTAGTTTCTCCAGTGTAATTACATTTACATTCATGGCATTTGATCTACATTCATTGCATATGATTCAAGATCAAAAATTTCTTATCTTTATCTTCGACCAATGAATTATTATTATAACTCTTAAAAATAAATTAATATTAAACATTTTGTGTCGGGGAAGCAAAATATAAGGAAAAATAATGTTTTTGGAATTAAAATCAGAAATTGAATTAATAGTAGATTTTACATTAAATTAGAATTAATAGAAAATCATTATAGTAGAATTAATAGAAAAGTTCATTAAATTTGAATTTAAGTCAATGGAATCTACTATGTACATGTTTCTTAGTGAAATTTATGGGGTGAAAATTAGGTAATAAAATATTAGTCACAATACTCAAATTATTTTGTTGGTATTTGATAACAGAAAGAAAGGTCTTGTCAACAAAATTATATATAATAGCTCTCTTTTTTGTAATGGGTGATTGGAATGAAAATTCAATACTCAGTAGGAAAAAGATGGGTATTAGAATAAATTAAAAATAATATTGTTAAAGTTAGCATGTACTGTTATATCTGAAAATTTTAATTTAAAATTCTTCTCTTATTCAGAAGTAAATTTTAGTTTAAAGGTATATGAAATGAATTCATTAATAACATAATTAATCTTGTTTGTAGGGACAATACAAAAAATGGCATCAAAATATTTACCGTAGATAGGAAGCTCAAAATTCAAAACTGCAATACAAGAATTTTCCAAATCCCTAAGTTCTAGTTAAGCCATAATAAGAGAGAGGGGCTGCCCATGGTGACCCTTGTGATAAATGGTATATTTTGTAAAAAAAAGTAAGAAATGTAGAGGCAAGAATAAGACTGATGGAGTTAAAATTGGTTCTTTGGGTAAAATAAAACTATTCTTTATGTTATTTCATCTGTTTCAATGCTCTCTACTACTTCATTGGGTACATTAGTAAGAAATGATACAGCATTTAACAAAATCATTTCATGATTATTGGTATTACAAATTTCGTACATTTATTTATAAAGCTGTTTTCAACTGAAAAAGTAGGTTTTATTAATATAGAGATAAAACCCTAAGGATGAACTTGAAAAATTCGTAAAACTGACATCTATATTTACAGGTTCTTATTAATATGGCATTTCATAAAACAAAAAACAAAAATACAGGATCCTTTTAAGAGAGAATTTCACAAATAAACATTTGTTTAATTTTTAATTAGAGAGTTATTCATTTTTTTGTTTACCAGTATTTAATTACTTCTTACAACTTTGCCCTGAGTCGGACTTTGACGAAACCCGTCGCACTTTTTAACGCAAAAAAGTTCCATATTGAAAGGTATAGGGCGTCACGATCAAGGATTCGAGAGAATGATATATCGTTGTCTGAGTGGGTGTGTACCCTCCCTCCCTAATATTAAGAAAATTCTGTACATCATACGTCAATCGCAGTAGGTTTGTGTGCGTTTTACAGAATTAAAGTCGCAATGCTACCACTATCCGTTCTATAGATAAAGAGATTTGAACTTAAGGGTGCAACTTGACACTTTCCTCTATTTTTTATATAAAAACAAAAATGGTTGAAGCGATCACTTTAACATTTGAGTGAGAGTAGATCAAAAAAATCCCTATCTTATTCACGTAAAACTTTTTACCGCAGTCACACAGGGAAGTGATAGAGTTGGACAATCCTCAAATGAGGGAGGTTAAGTGAAGATACTTAAATTTTGTATTCAAATGCACTGTTTACGACTAATGACACCAAATGTAATGTTTTTATCACTAATTAATTGTTTTAAACGCGAGAAAGATCTAATTTCTCAGAAGAGGTGAAATGTTGAACTCTTGCAGTGGGTTTCTCATCGTGAAAAAATACATACTCGTAAACCATTCCTTGAACTAGCTCACACCATCATGAGTTGTTTTGGAACATCTGAAACGCATACTCTTCAGGGGAAAGGGGGATGTGGGTGGGGGTGAGTCTTCAGATGTGGATGAATTTTTAATCTCATTTATTGAGTGAAACTAGCTCTCCCCCACATTTTGAAGTGTGATAATTTTGCCTGGTTTTCTCGAAATTTTCGTCCTTGACATTTTATGAGCGGCTCAGCACGTACGGGGTGGCACAGAAACCTCCAAATAATGTAGTATATTGATAAAACTTGGGAACTCCCTCACTTCAAATTTCACTAAGATACATTTTAAAACCTAGAAGTTATTGAGTGATAAATTTACTGCACCACTAATTTTGGCGCGCCATGTAGATGGGCGACGCTACGGTTGTATGCATGGGCGAATTTGGTATGCTCGTGGCAGGAATTTTTTTAGGGTGGCCCATTTTCCCTGGTTTCTTTTTCTATACTTATTTATTCATATGACAGGCGTGGAAAGTTATAGAAATTTGCAATGTAAACGTCTATGGGTATTACAGAGGATTTTGTGAATATCTAACCGACAATAATCGACAAATTTAGAAACAAGTAACTAACATTTTGGTAACCACATTTTATTCTAAAGTTATTGACAAATTATCTTTCTTCTTGAAATGAAATTAGTTTGAACTTAAAGTTCTACATTATGTTGTGACTTACATTTCAATTTATAGTTAAATTCTGATCATTTATTTAAAAATATCATCTCTTACACCGTGTTTATTGATATTCAGGGGTCGTTTTGTCTATAAGTGCCAGACTTGCTACTCAGTTGATATTAGACAACAACAGCTGTGGTATTTCAATTCTTCGCCCCTAGACGTCATTCACTTCACATTCTCACGCACACAATAATTGATGAGACCATGCACGAGTATTATATAATGTTTTACGTCTTTATGAAATTTCTAATTGGATTATAAAACTAAAATGTGTGGGATGTGTCAATTTCTTAAACACCTCAGTGTTCGCTAGAAATTCTTAGTAGTCAGGAGTTTTGTCAAAAGAAAAACAAAATTCTAAATAAAAACATTTTATTAGTACAAATTATCGGTCTTATCTAACAAAAGGCAATACGAGGTTTATTTTGATGGGATATACAATTATTATTTACCATTTTAAATTCTAAAAGAAATCTAATAAAACTTCCATGTCTTAAAATGTTATGAAGATAACCTTTCTTTTTCATAATTCAGTTTCAATTTACCATCGGAATCATTGTATTAAAAATCCTGATAGATTTAATAAGAACCAATATTTTTGACAATATAATAATAAATGAATTTATGAACACAATAAAAAACTAATTGTCTCTAATTATCTTGATTTGGCTAAAATAACAAAGAGTTGAAAAAATGGCACCGCATATTCAACGTCTTATGACCAACTTAAATCGTAACTTCCAAACATAATGAGAGTTTGTTTGACAATAACAAATATACTTTTCTCATTTTCAGATATATTTCACAATTCACTCTCTGATTGAATAGACTATGCATCTCGTTTAATATTATGCAACTTATCTTACTTGCATTTCTTTAGAAGGTATCTTTGTTTCTAATACACTTCATTGTAAAATATTAGAATGGAAGTCTTTATTTCAAATACACTATCAGTGAACTTCTTTCTTCTTTTCTAAAGAAATTGTATAAGAATAAATGTCGTTTAGAATTGAGAATGAAAGTATTTCACATTCTCTGACCTGCATCAAAACAATTTGATATTTTGTATATTGCTGCTCTTAACACCTTAGAATCAATTGATGTTTTATATTTTATAATAAATTTTATATTATTTTTTATCTAAAGTACCAAATTATTTGTTTTTCCTTCAATATCTTATATTTTTACAAAACGCGTGGTATGGAAGGGTGAATGGAATCAAATATCGCTATTACGCACAATCTCGAATTCGGTCAGACTTAATAATCAGGTTACTTAAGGTTTATCAATTTCAACCTGAAGTAAAACGTGCAAAAATAACTACTTTCCTAGAAATTCAAGCAAAAAAGTAGAATTTTGCGTCGTTTTCAATACGATTGTTCACGAAAGAAACATTTTAACTATACCGTACACTCCAGAAAATGTTTGAGTTTCGAGTATAAGAAGTTTCATTCTTGCTGTAATAACTTGACTAGTTTTGGACATAACCACCTTTTACTTACACCAGATTGGTCATTTTGTAAAAAACCGTAATTAGCTCTGGCAAAAACAAATCTTCCAAAACTATTATTTATTGTATTCTTCATCAATGGCTGAATTTAAGTTCCGCATGTATCATCACGGTGATAAAAAAAATGTTTCACTTGTCTTCCTGTTAGTCCCAATCTTCGAAAGGTCTCCAACCATGAATGTCGACAAAAGGTCTGTGAGCTGAAGCTGGATGTGAATGAAATCTCTTAACATGCTCTCCTCTTCTGCTTTTTCCATCGCGCAGTTGGAATTCTCTTTTTCTTGGATTACAGTCCCCGGAATTGCAGTCATATTTATCATCTATCAACTTAGATAGATTCATCGCTTCTCTCTTCTCTTTCTCTTGTGTTTCTCTAAATTCATTCTTGTTCCCAAATATTGAAATTTTCTCCATTTCATCTCTCGATTTTTTAATTGTTTCTTTAAGTTCTGTACTAGCATCAGCGACATGAGAAGGTTTACTTTTCCCTAAAATATCAGACTGCTTGTGACTCGATTTTAAGTAAGCCGAATAGATGTCTTGTGGATATAAGTTATTTCTGGAGGCTGAGTCAGAGTGATATAAGTACTGGATGCCATCGTCATCATTGTGAAATCTAGCCTTTTCGTTTTTTGTAGCAATCTTCTCATCTCCTTCAATCTTTGCTCTCAACTTCGATTGATCTTTTGTTTCTCTTCCTACTTCACTTAACCTACTATCACTGTCCTTAGATAACTCGATACTTGTATCATCAGGTTCATTGGCTCTCATTGAATCGCTATCTAAATTATAAAAAGATTTGAACTTCGGTTCGTCAGAGTTTGGATCGTCATACATATCATATTTCTCCTCTCGCGATTTCATGTAAGGTAAGTATGCATCATAGGGATAGGGACTCTCTGATCCTTTATAAAACGAATATCTAAATTTATCTTCATCATTCACTAATTTATGTCTATTGGGTTTCTTGTCCTCAGTATTGGTGTAATAATTTCTCCCTTCGTTGTAATGACGAATTCTTTCTTTATTGTGAAGACCGCTTTCCATAGAAAATTGTGTTCCATCCTTCACCGGTGTGATTGGATCTTGTTGTATGGAAATACTCTCATCGTTGTAATATGCTTTTCTAACTTCCGTTGTTGTCTCTACTCTTTCCTCGTTCGTTTTCTCCTCGTCTCGGGATGGTTCTTCATTTCTACCTCGCTCTGTTTCTGGTATTGACTTTTCTTCCATTTTCTTCTCCTTACTTCTTCCTGTGCGGTAACTTTTTGATCGATATTTTCTGTCGCTGCGCTTTCCCGGTGGCGAAACAATCTCATGTTGAATGATCGGTGCTTGATCTACCTGTGGCAGTTGTTTCAGTCTCCAATCACGGGACATTGATGGCGACAGTGGCGTCGACGGTGAAAGGTTTAACTTCTGTTCGCTTGGAGCCTCGTCATCGTCTGAGATTTGTTCCTTGGGATTTATACGGAAACTCTCCCAAGGAGGAAGGAATCCAAAGAAACTCTCGGTGCTTTCATAATCCCAGTAAAGTGAGTTGTCTCCCAAAATATCTTCATAATGTGGAAGTTTTAGCTTGACTCTGGCATAACTATCGTCGTGGATTCGATTGGTGGTGGATCGGGGAAGTGGTGTAGGAGTGCTGCGTTCATTCACGTACCGGCGAGCATCGTTCAGAGAATTTGTATCCGCTCGTTTCCTGCTTCGTCTGCGACAAGCGCCAGTGCGCTGTTGTCGACGGGAACAAGGTTCAATTTCTGCCGAGGGTCTTGGATACGCTTCATCAAAAGTCTCGAGACGCTTCGCGTTGCTTTCTTTTACAAGTTCCTTGTTACTATTGGAGCTATCTCTATTGTTCTCAGTTTGATCTTCTTTATACTGGATGATTCGTGGTGGTTGAGTTATTCCATCAGATGAGTGATGGGGTTGTTCATCATCTTCATAATTTTTTGATGGAGTGGCAGTTTTTTGTTCTGTACTCTTTTTAGGGAAATCCGTGTAAGTATTTACTTTTCTATTATTGGCTTCCAAATTTTCATTTCCCTCTTTTTCTTCAGATGTGTGATGAATTCTATTGGATTTACCACGTTCAGAACTTCTATAGTTTTGGAAGTGATTGTCTTCATTATCAGGAGGAAGATATACTAGATAACCTCGTTTCTGGTCATTCTTGTCTGTTGTAATATCTTTCTCTGAAATAACTCGCGAATAGTTTTGAGGCTTTTCGTTATTATTTTCACTTGGACTTGATTTATATGTTAATAGAGATAATTGATTCGAATTTGGTCTTGAAATGTCTTGTGAATCTGAGGATGAAATATCAGGAAGAGATTTTTCTCTACCATGTAGAAAAGAGAGAGGCTCCGCTACTTGCGTCTGCCCACTAACGTCTTGATGAACAGTCGAATATTCTAACGGCTCTGTAGAATTTTTAGTATTACTGAAGTGCTCAAAATTCAATTTATTGCTTCCACTGTCATTACGAAAATGCAATGGCTCAACAGAACTTTTTGGAGACATTTGGTACGAAGTCTGCGGAGATAAGGAGTGTTGTTGATTGTTTCTATAATGTTGTTTGGCAGAATTGTTGAATCTGTTTCTCAGTTTTGAATGATATTCGTCTCCTAAAACATCCAATAAAATTGTGAGGAGGTCCCTATTTATTGGTGGAGTATATGGTTTAAAATACGAATCGTGTGTGTTACCTTTACCTTCTTCGCTATATTTTAGAAGTCTAGGAAACGCACTTTCCTCTTCCTCATTTCTTTCAACTTGTTTCTGATTCTCTTTCATATCCAATTCCACGGTTTCTGAAGAATTTGTGTGTTTTCCCACGTGACTGAAATCATTTATGTGAGTAAGATTTTCTATATTGTTCGCCTTAAAACTTGCTGGACTTTGCAACAGAGGATCGTTTTTTGTTTCCTTCGCTGGTCCTAAAAATTCGGGATCATATATGTTACTTCTATTAATGAAGTTTTTAGTCTCACTGTCGTCAGCAATGTCTGAGTACCTTGTATTTGGACGCGTACCCTCGCGTGTTATGTTTTGCGGATGTGTCACACGTTCTTGTTCAATGAAAGGCACTATACGTTCACGAGCTTCTCTTGTATCTCCTGGATTACTTTGATCGGTCTGGAGTATTTTCAGTGGCCGTTCGGTATGCTGAGAAATAAATTTTCTCTCCTCTTCTTTATCTCTCGGATTACTTTGATCGGTCCGGGGGATTTTCAGTGGCCGTTCAATATGCTGAGAAATAAATTCCCTCTCCTCTTCTGACAAGGAGTTATTTCCAGGCAAACTCGTAGTTTGTTTATTTTTCTCTGTATATCGTGTTCTTGATTTGGAATCCTCTCGTATTGCAAGTGTTTCTGGAGTTTCTTTGTTAGTTTTTCTATACTCATGATACTGATATGGATTCAACACAGAAGGTACATTTTCCCTTTGTTCGTTGTGATTTGCACGGTATTTATTGTGAGATTTTGGCAAAGACTCCTGGCCTCTGTCAAGTACCTTACGATTAGGGGTTGAGAATTTAGCAGACAATCTTTGTGATGGTAAGTCTTGCGATACAGAGTGTATCGATCCTAAAGGTCTTCGTGAATGAGTAGTGTATCGATGTGATTCTTGCTGTCTAGGTGACGATCCCTGATGAGTTCGTTCTTTATGAGGTTTGCTTCGTAAGTGTGGGGAATTAGGATGGGATATCTCTCCATAACTTCTTTGAGGGTGTTTAAGTGTGTGACGAGGATTAGGTGAAGGAGTGGTACTCTTATACGACATAGTACTAGAGCTGTAGGTACTTGTGTGACGAGTAGAATCGTCTCGATGACGAGAGGAATAAAGGGGTGTTACACGAGTGGGTTCGTATCGTATAGCTATAGTGGGTCGAACAGTCTCACTTTCATCATACACTGGCGTTCTATGAGGAGTCTCGTTTCCTACTAACGCTTCCTCATTAAGGTCATTATGAGGGAGTCTCTCACTTTGTAAATAATTCGGGGACGTAGAGTCAGTCTTTTGGGGGAGAGAACCGACGCGATCAAATGAGGAAGTGTGTGGAGTCTCATCACTTTGCAGTGAATGATCTTCAACTCCCAGCGTTGAGTATTGACTCCTTTGTTCCAATGGAGCTCTTGCACTTGCGGAAGTTTCATCTTCGTTTGAGTTTGGAATATCCCTGCAAAAACATTATTATAAATTAATTTTTAAAACAAATTAGTTAAGGAACAAGTTCAAAATATTTCTAAAATAACATGTGAAGACTACTTGGAACTTTGAATATAAAAGTTTTTATTATAAGAGAGATTTAAAAAATGGTTAAATTTTGACAATAAAAAATTGTAGAATTGTAAATCTTATTCTAGATTTGGTAGTATCTTGGTTGACTTAATAAATAATAAACATTTTACCATAATCTCAGTTTCATGTAATTGCTAAGTATCTGATATGTGATGACAGATTCTTCATCATTCAGTACTGTTAAATTTAAATAAACTTAAATATTAATTACGAAAAAGATTCCATTGTACGGGTTTTATTTAATAAACAATAGATGAATGAATAGTCCATTTTTAATTTTTGTAATTTGTGGGTTTGAAAATCTTGTATTAAGACAACCATTATTATTTCATTCTTATTAAGGTAGTAAGGACGAAATGATAATCAAACGTAATTTAAGAAATGTTATATTCGTTCAAAACGTTTGGTCCAAATATACATTCAAAGAACACTATGAACCTGCATGAATAATTACGTGTGGGGAAGGAAATGTTTAATTGAACTATTACCTTGATGTATCGGTTGTTGATGTCGAGTTTAAATGTTTTTGTGTTAAGATATGTTCCTCGTTAATAAGAGGGCTAGTTTGGATGTTCACGCTTTTCATTGGTTTTACTCCGTATCCTGCAGCATAACGAGCTGCATACACTGCCCGGGACGTCTGTTCTTGGAGATGAATCTTGTCTTGTGGATCTCCACAGCTGACAACCATTACAAGTGTCTTAATGACGAATACCTGGAACTAGAAAAGATTTTGTTGGAGTGGTGAAATTTACAACAAACCAAGAGTTAATTGTGGTGTGAAATTCGTTTCCCTGTAGATATTACCATTAGGTATTAAATTAAGTTTTAAATTGAAGAATGCCATTTCAATATTAGTGGTGTAAAAAGGTGAGATCAAGAGTGAAATAAGTTAAAATATAATCAAATATATTTCTAATAAAATGATATAATACATTTTCTAAAGCAATGCGAGTTAATTTAGTACTCAGTGTGATAATGTAGGACTCTCTGACTCCAAAGGAAAAAAACGGGTGAATCGTTCACGGAAACGATTCTTTCTGTGAACGGGACGATATATTTGGATAACAATGTTTGAACATTCTTACTCATTTATCGATCTTAATCTTTCAATATAAATTACCTATTAGAAGAACACGGTCATACAGGGTGCATTGTGTTATTTTATTTTCTTCTTTCCTGTACGTATGTGTTTTTAAGGTAAGCTACACACTTTTTATTTGAATGTACTACATTTTGAATGACTAACGGTAAGAGTTAAAAGTGATAAGAAATTAATTATAAAAGTCAACTTGACAGTGTATTAAAGAAAATCACTTAGTAAATAATAAATCTACTGAATGTTTTGTAGAACATCTAGATCACACATGTTTACATTACATAAAATGCTGTTACTATACATTTCGAAGAATATGATAGAACAATTGATTTGGATATGAAACTCGTGATGATTAGAGTCACAACAGGTTAAGTCAATCTTATAATGATTTGCATTACTTTATGAAATGCGAAAAAATGAGTCATTTCCAATGAAGTAAGTAACTCCATAAATATTTCTGCATCTGTCTGTGATTACTTTTCTTCATGAAAACATTTATCAGACACTGCGTCTATATTTTTTAAAATCCCCCTGAAATAGAAGTAAAAGCAAAACAGAAGAGAAAAAAAATTTTAGCGAAAATTTTGCGAATTCTGCGTGACCATATCCTCACTGACAATCGAAAGGGAAAAATGTCAAACAATTAGCGTCCAGGATACGCAATCTTACCACAGTTTCCTTATCCTTACATTACCCAATTACGTTATTCGCTAGATTTCTCACCCACTACTTCAGAAAACTGAAAGAGCCACTGCGTTGAGAACGTTTTGTAAGTGAAGGCGAGGTAAGTGCTGGAGCAAATATATTTTGAGAGCTAAAAGCAAGACTTCCATGATAAGTGCATGCAAAAGTTAAATATATTTGCGAGGAAAATGTGTGATTTTGCAGATGTCTTAACATGGGAAAGACAAAAATACTGGTAAAAGTTGAGAATTTGTATGTCTTATCGTTCTACTCAATTGTTCTACGAAATGCCCCTCGTAGAAATAGTACACTGAATTTACTGTAATTCCTAATTGCTTAAATAAGTTAAATGTATCTTGCTAATCCACTGTAAAATATTATTGATAAAACACATTTAAATAGTTCTGGTCAACGACGGAAGGAAGTATCTCTCAACCGAAAAATATTTTTAAGAAGTTACGGAAGAATATATAAAAGACATAGTTCATCAGACTACTTTAAATGAAATAAAAACCACAAACTAATAACATTCCTTCTTAATCCCTCTTAGATTGTTTAAACTCTATTTTCTCCCACAAACAAGTGGGTTTATAACATAAAATTTCACGACGTAATCTGAACTATCCCGTCTTTTTACTCTCGTCTCATTTCTCTTTTACGCATCAATGAGCAAAATACATCGTTGTCATTCTGGGAGGTGACAACGGACAACGCTTTGGAAAAGGCGCCATCTTGGCGCAGACAAAAAGAAAGAAACAAGGACGCACCGCGACGCGGCGAAAGCGTAGCGGACACGCGACACGGCGTCCAAGCGGCACAACGTCATCGCATTCTACACTAGCGTTCAGTGAGAGAGTAAATTGTTAATCCATCAGATAACATTAAATATTTCCTTAACGAGTTGATATCCAGTGTGTTGAAAATAAAGACTTCCTTGCTAGGACAACCTGAATCCTTATTTTTCTCGTGTATTTGAAAATACAGATTAAAAAAATGCTGGTTCATTATGTGATGAAAGGGCGAAAAATTATGCAAAGCATATACAATCAAATTCCTTGTCTTTTCATGGGGTAAAATAATCATTGTGTTTTATGAGGAACCTTATTCATTATAAATATTTTGCCTTTCGAAAATAGAGAGTAACACGGCGACATGTTTTACAATGGAACAAATATAACTCACGAGCTATTGACGTGAATTAGTTTTATGCTGGGAAAGTATTATCCAAAAATTTGTACATAGTATTGAAGTGGGTTCCAAGCAGTATGATTAATTTGTCACCAAAATTCCACGAACACAATGATATTTCTGTGAGGACTTTTTGGTAGATTGGGATCATCGGTTGACAGAATTTATTTCCATACTTTATCAATGTATTTCATTGCATCTACAACTATATTCTTTATTGAGAAAACTTTTTCGCTTGAAAGTCAAGCTATAATATTATTAACACCGAATACATTTACAATTACATTAACACAAATACAATTGGTTAAATGCAATATTTTATACATCGAATAAAAATTAGAGAAGAAAGGAAGTAATGATTTAGACTAATTTTAAAATTTATTAAAGTTTCGTATGCATACTCTAAGAAATATTAAGAGAAGAAAAAAATAGCTCTTAAGATGTACACATGCATTGAAACATAGCTAAGAAGAGGTATGTTGATAAAGGAGATGGACACTTAAGAAATTCATTTGAAAATTTGCTGAACCTTTAAGATCTGCTCTTCAGTAGATAAAGGTTACGAGGTGATTAAAACAAGTGAATTTGACCTTGTATCAATAAAGCGGATTTAACTCCTAAGATTGAAGATAAATAAATAATTCTCGGTCATAACATTGTGCGCAATTTTCCACTTACTGTGGTTACCTTTTTATTGAATATAATCAGTGAATTTTAACATACTGGTATCTCGTATAGAAAAGACGCGAAACTTAGTAACTGATACTATCTCAATTGTGAAGAACAATGAAAGACTTATCATGTTCTTATTTAGTTTTACTGGTGATTACTTTTATTTCCTTCACAGAAAGTTTGACGAAAGAAAAATATACTCATTTGTGTAATATATAATGGGATGCAGTAAGAAAGGCTATTTGCTGGTTAAGATGGATGATATACCTGAACTTCGTATTATTCAAGAGTCTGGATAAAACTATTACACATTGACCTAAACACTTGAGTTTCCACGATCCACAGTTTCTTTCCACCTTCCTTCCCCCACTTTAAGGGACAAATACTTGGTTTTTCAGTTTTTATTTTTTTACTAGCCGCAGGCTCAGAAATCTTAATGTTTGCATTTTACAAGAGATTCGCCAAATATTGTGATTTCATTTCATTTAATTATTTTTTAGCTCTTGAATCGACGCGTATTGTCACTCATCTTCTTTATGGTTCGAATTTTACTCAAGTTATGACAATTTTAAACTGAAAATGTAGATTATGCAACATCCGATGAAGTCTTAACAAAAATTAGAAGAAGTTTTTCATGAATATTTTTATTAAAAAATTTTGAAGTTAATTCTATGATATGAACAGCGCGTGTGAATGTATTTGAGTGCGCTTGGGTATGTAGTTGTATATTTACTGTTTCCAGAATTTTTAGGATTATCAGTGGCCTTTCAGTACACAGATTTCAAGGGGGTTTCGTCTACTTTAAGGCTATTTTTGACTGGTCTTTTTTTCGGTCAGTGAGTTGTGTTGAGTTAATTTTTCTAGAATTGTGTTTATTTTACAGCTAAATATTCATTATTTAATGAATTATCCCATACTATTTTGCGAATAAGAATTGTGTCAATGTAGACCTATGCTTTATTTTTCTTGAGAATGGATGATTTTGATAAAATTCTGAATAACTTGTTAAAGGAAAGAAGAGGCCTCTTGCGATGTAAAAGCGACGGTCTCATTTCCAAATAGGATCATTTTGGACTTTTTAAATACTGTATGAAAAAACATATCTTACTGATATCTGAGTATCAACACTTGTCAATTGTCTACACACAAAGCAAATGCGTGAATGAAAACGACGAGACCACCTGACCTCAAGAGAAAGTTTCATATATTTATTTTACTGTGTACGACTACTTTTGCCCCAAAATGCATTTTTATTTATGA
This sequence comes from Laupala kohalensis, assembly GCA_002313205.1. NCBI lineage: Eukaryota > Metazoa > Arthropoda > Insecta > Orthoptera > Trigonidiidae > Laupala > Laupala kohalensis. Next base: position 730,756 of record NNCF01126289.1, read on the forward strand.
ATTAACTATTTTTACAACTGAAAAAGATATCTTTATGTGTAAGATCTTGTGAAAGTGGGAGAATTCCATAAGTCGTATTTCTTCTTAAGCCATCCCAATGAAAGTCTATTTCTTTAAATGTGCAAATGACGGTATGATTGTTTTCCCACGTAGCAGCCCTTATTTATTAAGTAACGGAAGATAGTTTTTAAAAAGCATTAGGTCCTCAGAAACATTGATCAAGTTACAAAAGGACAGTGTGTATCATATTGCAGATGAAGATAGTTATGAAGATTTATGGCAAAAATATATATGTAGAGAAATATGGTTTTAAGTTTCATTTACTCTATGCCATTTTTGGTTAGATATTATTGAAGAATGTATAATCTTATTTCTCAGCTTAAAATCGTCATTACTTGAATAAAAATTGAGGTATGGAGACGCATGTAATAGATAAATAAGCATCAATTAAAGAGAAAAAATGTTTTTTTAATGTCGCAAAAAATTACGAAAAAATCAGGAACAAAACTTTTATAATTCTGAAAATTTGATAAAATTAATTTTTTATACCTTTTAATTTTCTCTATGAATTTGTATTGTTTCTGAAAGCCATAATTTTCTTAAATGATTTTAGATAACCTTGAAAAAAAATCCTTGAATCACTGTTCCATTTACCCACGCTCAATAAATATTTACATACATTACTTCAGTCTACAGCTAGAAAAAAAAAGAAAAAAAAAACTCGTTTTTGCCCCTTGGAGGGAGAGGAATACCCTGATTTTTAAGTCTGTGAAACACTTCCATCCATGTAATTCAATAATGCAAAAAAGAGTATTTGACCTACCTTACCCGAGGATATCATTTGGAATTGTCGTTTTATGATGCAACAAAAATTATTCTTATATATTGTTGGAAAAATTATCTTATTCAAATTACTTTACGAACTTTATGTGAAGGAACTTTATAGTGCCAATGGTTCAGGGAAACGCTATTGCTGAAAGCTATAAAACATACTCCACTATATCTAAACTAATCATTGTATCGAATAGTTTATAGCGTGGTGAAATTCTAGAAGAGTCCGTATGTTATCATAAATTTCTATCTGACACTCGAGAATGCAAACTCTCCAATAAATATGTTCTATTTCTACCGTGACTTTTGCTTTTGGTGTAATATTGATTTTTTGTTCCCCAAATTTTTATTAATTTAACTAGTTGAACGATAAATAAAATCATTACTTTCTTAAAAGTTGATATTAAATTGATAGTGGTGTACAAACCACTATTTATATGATTATATTCAATGGAGACTAAGAGAGAAAACCAGAGGGAAACCTGAATCAAGAAACGTAATAGACACAATCATACTAGTAGTTAGTCTTCTTGGAATTACAAGTTTATACCAAATATGATATTTGCGACACAGCAGAGAAAATAGTTCCAAACGGAGAATAAATGGGTGAAATTACGACTGGCCGCAGAGATTTCAATTATGATTTGAAACGATTCAGTGTGATCAGAGAAGTGGATGTGGCAATGCCTCAGAGACGGTTCATCGTGTAATACGGGAATGTGAATGTTCTAGTGAAGAAATTACGAGATATTCAAGGGATCTGAAGAGAAATAAATTATTAACAGAAATATTACATGCCATAATAGATACTAAAGAATTATACGAGGTATTTCTCAAATTTCAGACATACGACATCAAAGAAGCGATGAAGTTATAGGATATGGAGTACGTCCACCTAAGTCGTATTTCGGACGGGCAACACCAAAAAATTAGAAAGCAGAGAGGCGCATAGATCAACGTTAGACGATACCACCAAGAGAAGAATACCAATATGACCTAGACTAAGCAGAGAAGACTTACAGTGATGATTGTTTTATAATGTCTTCTGATGTACATGCCTAAAAGTAAATGAATGATAAGAAAAGTTACCAACATTGCAAGCATTCGACGAAGCGACCTTGGGAGTAAAACTTGCTAGTAATATTTGTTAATATATGGTACTTATACTTAATTTTGTACGGATCACACTAGCTTCTTCTGATTCATTCAATCTTCCTTATCAAAATTAATATATGATTTTGTTAATAATAATTATAATAAAATTTAATAATATAAATAAAATTTACATTTTTGTTCCTAAAGAAAATAAATCTTATCAAAGAGTGTTTATA
>NNCF01126289.1:732949-780685 GCA_002313205.1 Laupala kohalensis
TATATATATAGAGAGAGAGAGAGAGAGAGAGAGAGAGAAAGAGAGAAAGAGAGAGTGTGTTTCAGTGTATGTTACTGACGATGGCTGCTATGCAGCCGAAAAAGCTTTCCAACATTAAAACTTTGAGCAACAAACCAACGACGTTTAATTTATCATTCTTTGATAATGTTGCTAATACCCCACAATTACCAAGCAATTGTTATCAGTAAAAGCAACACAGAAGAAGGAATATTGAAGCTCATGGACCCTGAGAATAGAATCAAGGAATATTCTCCTATACATGACGCTTGATTATGGAAGGAAATGTTACGTTTTTACACATTGTATTGTTATGTTTACGATATTTCATATTATATTGCTGTTTTTCTATGTTAATTATTTATTGTATCTGAAGAAGTTCCCAAACAAAGGTTAAGAAAATATTGTGTAGAGTCCATGTAAAGGCCGTAAGATATATTCAATAATAAGATTTAAGAGGTGGACGTAAATAGTAGAATAATTATTTCATTGGACATTGGCAATTTCGTTTTCAAGCGACTACTGAAGCATCCAGATAAACTTTCCTATTGCGAAACTGATGCGTTCTGCAGTAAATCTGGCGTAAAATGTGTTACGAATGAATGATTTTTTTTCTGTGTCATCAGCCATTTGTGACATTATTTTACTCTCAAAATGTTTCTATTTTTCTTTGAAAATATGATGTTCTTTCGATTCTCAGAATGGAAAACTTATTAAATCAACTCGAAAGTCGCTCGTTTCGTTCGTTTAATTGAATTAAAATTTAGACTCTGTCAAACAATGTTATTGTTTAAACCAAACGAAACTGAATAGCGAATGTAAAAAAAAACTATTGTATATGTTGAAATAACACTAATTAATTTTATATTTTCTTAATTCTATTTTTATCCTTAAATTAGTTTATTGTCGTATACGTGGTTATACGCAATTTTTAAGAACATTTTGACAATAAATGTATTATTATGCTTGTTTGAAACCTGACAACCTCTGCAATATCAGTCTTATTCAAATTAGAAATTCCTAACTTCAAAAATAAGAAATGAAATTAAATGTTTGTCATACTTAATCGTATTTACTATGTTACTATGAAAGTCATAAACTACGCATTTTTGTCGTAGTGAAAACTAATTGTACTATGAAAGTAAACTGAAGTAGGCTTTAAATGTAAACATAATTTCCCCATTTTCTGTTGGATTTATATTTCGTCGCACCATGTACGTACTATCATTGAATATAAACAATTTCACAATTTTTTAGACAATATCTTATTTATAACCAAGACTAACACTCTCCCTCGAATAGTGGTTATAATCTGTATTTTCCACTATCACCAGAAAGAGAGATTATTTTCATTACTCATCAGAAAGCGAAAGTTTTACAGAAATAAATCTACCAAACTACGTTTATTGCATTTTACTACTTTAATGAAGTCGTAAAATATATTAATTTTCCCGAAACTACAGCAAAATATTGCCTTTAAACTCATACTCCTATATACAAGGAAAATAAAATAGACTGTGATATTATAGACAATCAAATATTAATATCTGTTCTTTGTTCACTATAGTCTCTCTTTATCAATGTTAATATCCTTTTGTATATATTATATGTTATCTGGAATTGGATGGACGACGACGTTTCAGGGTCCCGATACGATCTCCTCTAAAGGTCTAACAAGTCTTGTAAGTTTCTAGTTTATTATGTAAGTAAAAGGTTTTCGTGAGAACACATCGTCAGTACTTTAAAATTCATACTCTTATATATAATATTAATTTGTTGGTAGTCATCATGCTTAATTTAGTTCCCGCTCCATCACACTTTTTCATCTTTAGCTGACGTTCAGTAACTAAATTATACCCTCTATTTACCACTGGTGGTTCATTTTGTTAGAGGATTAAGGAAATTAAAAAGTAGAAGTTCAGATGCAATTCACTGTTTAAAAAAATAAAATGACCTGAGTATCTTATGACTTAGCTATTCGATAGCCAAAGGGAAAAATCATAATTTACAAAAGGTAAGGCAAAACATTTTCATTACAGATGAGCCAACATCCGGTCCCGGTTAGAAATAAATCTGTTTCGTTACTTTCTATCTCTCCTATTTACAATTTCCATTCAATCATTTTAATGAGACAACTTATTGCTTAACCTTTTCCAGATAAATACTCGAAGACTTATTTCAATTAGTTTTGTTCTTCTTTCTGCAGATCTTACCTCAAATAGATGAGATTGTTGTGAGATCATTTCACATACAAAGTCTACGTGGTGTTTGCAAACTGTGGTACGAAATTGGTGGTTACATTTAGTGTATTTTATCGAAATTAATGGCACTTTATTCATGATTTTGTATGGCTTTGAGGAATTGATATCTAGCACTTTTAACCTTGTGGGACCATTTGATTTTACTATAATAGTGCATATAAATGCATATTTTGTAATCTTATTGTTTACATATTTTTTTAAGATAGTTATTTGAACTCTGTAATTTTAAGTTAAATTAATAATAATCAATTAAAATTGACATTTTTATAACAGAAATAAGGCTGATATTGTATGAACAAGCTCAGCGGTTTTATAGCAACCCCATTAACACTTGCATTTTCTTAGAGATAAGAAGATACACATTTAACTTGTTTTTTTTTAGTGTATAATTCGAATTTTTTAGTGCATTTAATTGGATTTTTGGTGAATATCTGAAAGCTTTTAGTTCATGTTTCCTGATCTTCTGTGCATGTCGACCCGAGACCTGATCATTACAGACATTCCATTAGACGAAAGTATGATCTATTCTCACTCTGGTGGTAATTACAAATAAATGCACAAAATACGACTGGTTCAAGAATCTCACAATGAAGATGTCAGACCACCCACAAAATTATTCATAAAGAAAGCCTATTATTTCATTTTTGGAAAGAATTACTATTAGTGTAATTCTAAATTATATATCTGTATTTGAAATCCAGCGACTTTTTATTTCCATATCCGTGGTATCCGTCCTCACCCTCACCTCCACGTTTTAAAAAAGTAAGAAGCCAAAAAGAAAAATTCATGTCATGTGACTTACCCAGTACATACTGAGGGCGAGATCTCTCGAAGTCACGTGACAATCCTTCCAACCATAGTACTTCCCCTCATGTGATTGCTGGATCCGTACTGTCAAACAGACGTTGAACTTGCACTGACCACAGGCACTGACTACTTTGCATCCACGACCGGAGCTGCAATGGCACTTGCCACTGCTTCCGGTGCGCGGAGGGCGTGGCCACGAGACTAAACCACGCCCGTGCCCACAGCGTAGTGTCGCACTCTGCGAAATTGCGGATCGCCAGACGACAGGGGTAGCGTTTAGAACGACAACGGATCCGATGTCGAAAGGCGGCGTGAAGCATAGCATGACAGGAAATACTGGAATGTAAGGCTGTTTGATTGTCGGCATAGGAAGCAAGGATGCGGCAAGCACATCGCGATTTCACGCTGGTTGGACGATTTTACACGCTGAGTGACAAATCACTTCCGCTCGTCCGCGATTACGCAGTTGTCAATCGAATTCTGGAATCCAACGTCTAGAAAGTGATTGCTTTTACTTTCATTTGTAATTGTTTATCGAAGTTGGAGCAAGTAACTGTTCACAAAACATCACAGAGATCATGTTTTACCCACAGAAAATCTCTAGTGACTTGAAAAAGTTGTGAGCAAATCTGTATTTGTAACAGTATTTTGTAGAAAGTTTTACCATTTGTAGTGAGTAGTCAATATTAATTTTAGTGAATAACAGTTTTTATTGCCAAAAAAAGCAGTTAAAAACTGCGTATATCCACGTGAAGGGCTATAAACTAATTTACTATCCGGAAGCTAGCAAGTGTCCATCCCATCAATTCCGATCAAGGACCCCAAAGTAGAGGCGGATTGAAAAGATAAGAATACAAAGTTAGCTACGTGTTATAATATCAACAGAATACCAACAAATTTGTATTTAATAAAACACAAAAAAGTTAGTTCACATGTACGTAATAATCGAACTATATATTATTCGGAATTTATTGTTTATAAATTGTAACTATTAAAATAACTCTAAAGTCGATTATTACGGTAGACCGCTACCCCTATGGAATTCGCATAATGTAGACCAATGATTACATACTGCCAGCTGTTTTATGCCTGAATTATACAACTGAAAATTTGTATAAATATGGAACTGTACGTTTTTAAGACAGGCATACACTATTTTGTTCATATTATACGTTCTTTTTTTAGTAGATTTATATTTAAAATATATTGAGAATGAAGTAGTTTGAGGTTCGCCATATTAACAGGGTTGGTCTTTTATGGCTAATAATGTTTTGTAAATATTTAGAAAATAAAAAAATTCAGTCTTTTCTTTCCACTAACGTGAAATTAAAAATGTGCTCTATTCTCTCGCACCAAAACCAAATGATATTTGACAGAATATGATATCTTAATAATTTATAGATATATTATTAGATAAATATTTATAACAATGCCTGATTATTTTATTTCAGTTTTCTTTTGTCGAAATATATGTTTATTTACTTCGTTATATTCATAATATTGTGTGAATTGCGATGAAATTATTAGCTACACAATCTTTCGTATTGGTACAGTTTTTCAATTAAAAAGTTGACAAAATGTTGTATATCGAAAAAAATATAAACTCTTTTGATTTTATTTTTTTGAAATTCAATTTCACGAGAAGTCGAATAGGTGATATTTCTTTTCCAGAAAAGCATACTAGAAACTTATTTGAAAATTGATCTTAAGATTTCAATAAAGAGAAACTGATTTTTCCCAGGTATATACATACTTTTTCCTTCTTCTGTCGAAGAAGTCCTAGTTTTTGTTGGTCTGAATCGTTCGGTTCCGTAATGACTTCAAAATTAATTCCCTTCTTTAAAAAATCTAGTTATGTGTTCTCTAGGACCTCCACGTAATGAAACTCTAAACTAATTTGTTGCCTTTAGAAGATGATTGGTGAATAATTTATTGATTATTTATTTATTTACTTACAGTGTTTTCTCTCTGTCTACCCTGTTCCTACTATCAGCGTTTATAGTTTTTATTCTTTTCTTTCTTTTTTCATTTTCTCTTTGTTTAACATAGTATATCTGTCGTTTTTGGTCCCTGTCGTGGATTGCTCTGTGGTATGCTGCACCACCATCTTATCTCTCCTCTCCTTGTTTCTTTCATGTCCTGTTCCTCGTGGTGTCGTCGTGTCTTCATGTCATCTCCGCTTTGTACGCCCATTTAATGTTCATATAGTCCTATAATATGCCGTATTTCTTCCATCCCTTCAGCAAGTTAGTCCATCCCCTAGTTTACCATTTTTGATATCTACCATTTCTTTCATCATTTATTTCACACGCGAATCCTCTCCTCTTCATCCGTCTCCTCGTAATTTTCACACATGCACATGTTGATCCATCGTTAATTTTAATTTTATCCTAGTACTTATTTAAGTTTCCTTGTCCCGTATTCTAACATGGGCAGACTGAACCATTTCTTACTTTTGTCAACATACGAGTAACTCACAACCCTGATGAAGTGGTCTACTCCTTCCGTATTTTCTAACAATCTATCAATTTGTTAGTTAATTCTTGTTTTTTAGTTAATATTTGTTTTGTTTAACTCTGTCCCATCAATATTTACTGTCTGGCTCTAAAATGTAGTCCCTGAAGGTTCCCAAGGTGTTCACGAAGAGTAAAGTTCCGCAACTACGAGTCCCAAGGAAGAAAAGATTTGGTCAACATCTAGCTCCGGCCGCTTTGACCCCAAGATAGACCCGGTCCTCATTTTACATCCGGTTGAGAAGACCGGGGAGCCAGTCTGAATGTTGAAGTGTGATAAAAAATTCCTCCCACTGAGGACCGAATCCCGGCATCCAGCCCGCAATTCGTTCTGCCAACTGAGTCACGCTGACTTCTGCTATCTGGCGGCTACCCATTTTGTATTGGAATGCCAACTTCTGGATAACTAGGTCTACGATAACAATTATTTTTGCAAAAATTATTATTGAGTAGACCCTAACAGCTGGCCTGGTACATCTGAACTACTATCGGATTTTTTATTATTGATCCCTCACTTTGAACTGCTGTGGATGTCACAAAAGAACAGAAAAATACTAATTAACACCATTAAATCTGCTTATACTCAAGTAAAAATGGTTCTAAGAATGAATAATACTGTTTTAATAACAGAAATGTTTCAAAAAACGCGAAATTTTTACAGTTTTTCCCGATACGTCGACTTTACTATTTTCTATAAAATAAACTAAAAGTGGAAAAAATAATTCCTATGTTGCAAATGTTAACAATTATGTTTGTGACAACATTTAAAAATTTTGAGCTTCTACATGCAAAATATAATAAGTTAGTAACCTTTTCCAAAAACATTGCTAAAAACGACCAGGCACATATTTAAGGAATAAAATTTATACTGTCACCTGCAGCAAAATGCCGTGATCACATGATCAATTAATTTAAACGTTTAAAACTTAGTATATTATCACAAATAAGTGATACACAGAACTATGTTTTCATTTGACGACCAGTGGCGCTGAATCGGTCAAGTAATACATTCTGGTCCTTCTGTTGTTTAGCACAGATAGTAAAGGAATCGGAGACTTCTAGAATCATTTAGTAGAAAGTTTCCAAGTATAAGCAAGCTGCAGGCAACAGCTCAAGAAGTCATAATACTATCCGCAACTACTGATGTTAAGCGAGGGGAGTGAAGAAAGAAAGAAGGACCTCTTGTTATGTTAACCCCTATGGAAAGGAGCCGCCAGAAAATCCGATTAGCGCATCGTCACTGTCAAAATGAAAGTATCAAATAACAAATCTATGAAATATTGATGAAAATGATATCTACAGTATGAAGTGCTCTTTAAATCCTTCACGTAATCGGCATGTAATCACCTCAACCGTGGAGCAGTATGCGCGCTCCAATCAATGTAGCTGTACCAGAGAGTACTTCTACGCTTGTTTGAATTTTTTTTCAAATTACGAGCACCGCTGGGTAGTTATCTAATAAAACATAATACGTAAATGTACCCATGGATTGTGGGTTACAATCTACACTTTACAAAACCATATTTATAACGGAAAGGATTCTTCATTTGAAAACAACCCTTCTCTCAACATTATGTCTGAGAATCATGTGCACTATTGCCTTTTGCTCTATATGCCTCCAACAAAAGTATGTAATATGCATATTGTCTATCAACTATTAGATACAATTAGAAAATGATTTGAAAGTTGAAATTTTTTATTGAGCATGACAGTTCTTATTTGGAATAAAATTTAGAAAGTTACTATCGTATCCAAAAGCGTGAAGTGATCTCTTTTTTCAACCATTAGCCTAGTGCTCTCTTTCGGTCCAGTTCTTCACGGTAGGTTCCAATGCCAAAGGTCAAGTGAAGAAGAAAACAGTGAAAATACTTGACTAAAACTGATGAGATAATTGCAAAACTGGAAATAATGATGAATAAGAATTTACAAAGTTTGTACAATTTTCTTACTCTACTGTTTTTCCTTATTTTTCTTCGTTTCTGTTATGGTAACTATTTTTTACCCACTACCTACATTCTGATGAACCTAAATGCTATCAGAAAGTAAATGTAGATAGTATGGTTTTTGTGGAGCTGATCGAATGAAGGACTGCTTTCTTTCCTTCAATCAAAGCAAGATGATTCGCGGGATGCTTTAAGTTTAAGAATACTGAAATAATATATGGCGTAACCGACTGTATGGAAAACTTGCACATGGTCAAGCTACGTTGAGATAAATAGTTCTAGAATGAAATTTGTCGGTTTGATGAAAACAGTTCAAATAATAGAAAATTTATATATCGAGTTTCCGATCATGCGTCTAATGACGTCTTTCGCGGTCTAATGACGATAAATTTTCAAAACTTTTTATGATAACTTACACTGCTTTAATTGTATTTGGAGAAAGAAGAATCCTATACATTCATTCAAACATATGAAATTTTCCATTTTTTGGAGATGAAGAATCTATATTGAATAAAGATCTACGTTTGATTTAAAATATTTTTATTTGTTTCTACTTTGTCTATTTCATCTTATTCTCCCTCCGACTCTCCACAACAGTTAAGAGCTTTTTCCGGTCTTGATCTTCGGCTAACTAGTTTCTTATCAGGTGTCTAGTGACTACTTGAACTACCCGACCAGCTCAATCACTGACGATCTAAAAGCAAATTTATTATCTTTCCAAATCATAAATTTCCAACTAATGAATATAATCATAGTTTACTAATTGAAGATCTGAAATTGTAAAAATCAAGCTTGGGAAAGTAAATGAAGTCTTAACCACAATATTTACTAAATCCTCCGAATTCTCCTACTTTCTATTCTACGAGAAATAACGTCAAAATTACCCAATAAATTAGACCTTAACGAAATACATCCATCAATATTTACAACAAATACTGGTTCCTGAATTTGATTCACACTATCTACCCATTAAAACCAGCTTAGATATATCTTAAGAAAGTATGCAATACAAAAACAATATAATAAAGAAAAACGAACTAGAACTATTTCCAAGCTCTATTACAAAAAAAACTATATGTTTCTTAAAAACCAGTACTGACGTTGATTCTGCAATATATAATATTATTCAATTAACCAAACAGGCTCGTATGGATTCAACTATACACGCGAAATACGACTCGATTTAAATTTTACATCAATGCCTCATCACATTAAACTTATTAAATCGAAAAGAGCAGTTAAAAAGGAGATATATTAAAAACACCTAAAAATTCCAACATCACCTTCCACAGATACACCCTAACTACTAACAGACAACTATGGCATTCTATCAACTACTTTACCAAATAAAAACCATTCCACCACTCCAAACAAATTCAGAAATTATTTACTTAGACCACCTTAACGCCGATATACTCTTATCACAATCTTCACTCCCAATATCGGATCAGATCAAGAATTTAAGACTACTATGGAAGAACACACGAGTGAACCTCTTATCACAGTTTCCCACCAAATAATATTTACTTCACATTTAGAAAAACACACAAAAGAAATTAAAAGCTAAAAAAATCCCCCGGGTATAGTAATATTACAAATCAAACACCTAAAAAATTACATTTTAGCTGCATTGCTGCAATAAGAGCCATCTTCAACTCAGCTTTTCGTTTAGGTTACTTTCCAAAAATGAGCAAATGTACAGGAATATTGTCAATAAACAAACTAAAAACTAACCATGATGATCTAAGTAACTACAGACCTAGTAGATTGCTCCCATGTCTAGCTAAGATATTTGGAAAGCTCATATTTAATCATTTATTGGATTTTCTGAATAAGAATACTATTTCCAAAATGCAATTTGGATATAAACCAACCATTCAACCACCCATCCACTTATTAAAATAGTTGAGAACATAGCAACGGTTTCCATTCCAAAGAACACACAATAACGGTTTTCCTAGTTATCCCTAAAACATTCGATAGCAAGTGGTATAAAGGTCTTCTTTTCAAAATTCAACATCTTGAAATTCCTGAATTCTTCAAAAACTGATTTGCAGCTACTTAACTAACAGAACCTTTCAAATTAAAATTAAGCCTTCTCAAACATATATAACATCCTTGCAGGTGTTCATCGGTTTTAACCCATTTTCTACTCAATAACTATACGTCTTATCATTATATTACTCCTAATTCTGATATTGCACTGAACGCTGATGACGCTGCTATTTATGAGTCTCATTATGACACTCTAAGTGCGTTAGATAATATGAAATCATTTCTCATCACCTTCAAGTTGGTTTTCAAATTGGCGTCTAAAACTATTTACTCAGAAACAGTAAAAAAAAACACAACTACTAACAATAGACTGTTCTCAACTCCCTTGGATGTATAATGCCACTCCTGCCACATATCTTTGTGTTACAAGACTTACTTGGAAGGCTCGAATTCAATCCGTCGTTCAAAAATCAGCAGGAAAACCATTAAAATTTTATCCCCTCATTAACACATTTTCAATTAAATTAGAATCGAAATTACTACTTCCTACGTGCAGTATACGTCTCACACTTATATATGCATGCTTGGATAAACACTGCTTCGGTCAACACTGCCACCAGCAATGTAAGCATCATTCAAACCTTCCAAAATTAATTTCTTCAAAAACTACTCAACACTCCATGGTTCATCTCCAATTAACAAGTTTATCATGAACCTCCTGTTAAGTTGAAAATAACCCTCTTTAGTTGACCATCTTATTAATGACTTCTCAATATTCTATTAGCCACTTCCTTCGTGTCCATATTACAATCTTACACCATATTTCAATCCAGGACAACAAGCTAATATCCAGAAAAAAAATTAAATCTCAATTTCCCAAATATCCAGCTAATATCCAGAAAGCTAATATCCAGAAAAAAAATTAAATCTCAATTTCCATATTTAAACCTTCACGATCAAAAATTTGTAATCTAGAAAATATCATTAACTCCTTTGTAACTATCTATTCTTCTATCCCCTCTCCCCACTTTCTGATTATCTCATTCAACTTCAGCTGAAAGTTACTAAGAGCGCACTCTAGTAGCAATGCGGTGTAATAAGCTTTTCTGCTTGAAATACATTCTTGTATAAAATCGTGTTGTTCTCTGTACCAACGCCTCAAAAGGATTTCAAAATTAGTTTCGCAAGAAAAAAGAGTTTAATATAGGGGAGTCACGCATTAGAAACAAAATGATGTAATAACGGTAGATAAACGAGATTAAAATGAAATTTCTGCTGTGAATTAAAATGATGTATTCACCCACGTATTTATTTAGTTTGCATATTACAAAGAAGGACATTTTGGTATTTTCTGCGTAATAATTTTTAAAGTAAATTTTCGTTTTTATTCAGTTTGCTGTGAAAAATAAAAGATCTTCAAGACCCAACAAAAATATGTACTAGCGACTTATAAATTCCCTATGTACTAGCGACTTGCAAATTTTGCAATCGATTAATTACGCCTATGAAGAGGCGTCCATAGTTTTTGGAAATTTTGAATCAAGAAAAAGTTTTTTGAAATGCGTAATTTATGCGTTATTTTTTGTTTTGTTTTACTTTTGAAGAATGGACTGTTATGGGGTTTCGGCAAGAAACCCAATTCGCAGTGAAAAATCCCATCATGGTAGTTTTAAGACTAAACAAGTAAATGTTTCCTACTTACTAGCCACAGCAGGCATTTTTTTCGTATTTCACTATAAACTCTGCAAACATGAGATAATTTCCAAAAATATAATGTTATAAGAATATATTATAATAATATTAATTTTTATTATTATCTACGTAATTAGTCAATGGGCGAGACAAAACTGTTTCTTTAAATACGTGAGCTTTTGTATGTGTTTTATTTTCTATTTTTCATTAACTTTAAAATGAAACTCTTGAAAATTATGCAATGCTGTCTTCCATAAATTGAAAAGTTTTATAGATATTGAAAAAATAGAAAATAAAACACTCAAAAACCACCCACATATGTATAGAAACAGTTTCAGTTTTCGCCTTCGTCAGTCATGTAGATATGATTTATATTTTCTATTTTTATTTTCTCTCTCTCTCATATATGTGTGTACGCGTGTACGTGAGCGTATGAGCGTGAGTGTGTGAAATGAATGTGAATTTTAACTAGTCTGGTATCAATTTATTATTTTTTCTTTTCGTATGATTTCTCCGTATAGAAGATGCATCTTTTCTTTGATTTTTCAATGTTTCATGAATAAAATTGCGTAATGTATACAAGTGTGGTGTCGAAGAAACACAGCAAATAGTAATTAACTGCAGGCATTCATTCATTGTTCTGAATCATATGTATTATATTACGATTTCATTTTTACAATGTATTATTCACGTTTACTCAGATGCCTGGTTTACATTTTTGATAAGTTTCATTTTAACTTTATTTCTAATACAACAGTAATTTTAATTGCTTGTACGTTTCATTTACTGTAATTGTTGCAATAAATAAATCCCAAGTTTCAAAATCAATCTGATAATGAATTCATGCTTGAAAGCTCTTCGTTCATAAACGCGTCTCGTTTAAACATGTAGGGCATCCGTTCATACTGCAGAGCCATTTTAATATTAATGGATATTGTTGGACAACTAATCTAATATAATTGATTTTCATCATGAGAGTATAATTTTCATCATGCCGTTCTTTGCGAACAATTTTCTCCTCGCTATTAGTTACGCAAATTAATTCATTGATTTCCATTGCAGAGAGAGGATCTAAAATTCCAATGGAATCAGTGAGCTCAGAATACTAGGTAGGTATTAGTAGCTCCAGTCAAACAGCACTTTCTTTTGGTTTCATTAGAACGCTAGTGTTCCCATTTATCTTCTTTTCAAATCGGATTTCACCTCTCTCTCTCTTCGTGTTGTCGTGTAGCGCCTGTCACGTATCAAAATTAAAATAACAACTTTTTTATATTTGTTTATTGCTGTGCATATATAATGTATATGCTCATCAGCAATTATGTTTTCGTGATCCTGAACCCTTAGCCTATATGACTTTCGAAGGGTAATATCAAGAAGGAAAATAATTTACATTTTTCCCATTACGTAAGTGATAACAATTAAACTCCTAAAGTCATCAGTGTGGTGAGAATAAATAAAATGCATTTAACTGGTTACATGAAATGTCCCTAAAGTAGAATGATAAATTTAAATGGACAAAAATTACCGACTAAAAAACTGAGCGTCTACTTAATAATACAAAGGAATTTTGTAAAAAGAATGTCGGTAGAGAGCTGAGCTGGGATTTGATCCCTGTAGGGTATGGGATTTTTATTCAGATAGCACAACGTTGTGACTGACTCCCAGGCCTACTCAGCATGCTGTAACATGAGTACCAGCTCCATCCCAGGATTAAACCTGGATCTCCCCCTCCTTATACCGAGACCAAGAAATTCAGAGCTCTACCTACCGTGAACCGCATGAGCACACATTAAGGCGAGTTATAAGACTTCTTTGACTGTTTTATAATGAAAGTAGGTGTAAGCGCTGTGTCGAGCGGGTCAAACCCAATTTATGTTCTTTTAACGTCAAAAATATACATTACTTACAATCACAAAAGCAGACAACGTTAAATACTGGCACGAATTAACCTACATGATTCTCATGAAAACTGACTAACCCATTATCTTGCACTTGAAGAAAACTGGTGAAAAATAAAATATAAATAAGTATGCTCAGGTTATATTCACAGTAATACCGAGATCGCATACATATTAATTATACTCTTGTCAAACAAAAACAGAAAAATAAATTAATTATGGGCATGTGTTTAAGAAAACATAATGTAAATACTAAATTTATTCGGAAAAAGAAACTGGAAAGGGGAAAGGAACTGGATTTGAACTTACACCTGGATATACAAGCAACAGTATGATCCCGGTACTAGAAACATTTGAATAAAACTTGAGAAACAAACTGTCATCTTCATTGATCCATAACGACAGTTCTTTGAAAATTTTAAAAATATTTCTACCCTATTGAATTGCGGATACCGCCTTTGCCCTGGTTCAGTAAATCGTAATCTTGAACATAAGACTAGCAACTCCGAAGTCATCGATCTTCTTGGAAATTACGAATATGAGCTTGATTATCTGTATTATTTGTGAAAGTATTTTAGTAATAATTTGAAGCAAAGTTAGTTATCCTTCTCTTCGACTTTATTTAACATATAGTAATAATTATTTAAACTGGTAACCCTTACTCTGACTTTAATTTCATGGAAATTAGCAAATCGTTACTTCTTCCCCAGAATTTTTAAATGATTACTATTTAGATAAATACTTGTATTGCCTTACGATGTGATACAATTGTACGCCATTTTTATAGAATTTTTATGGACTATGTTGTAACATGGAATTATTAATTATTGAACTTGAGTTGCTGAATATTTTGGACCAATTACGCAATATGAAAATTATAAAGTACCCCTTTTCTTCATCTTTTAACTCATTTTTCTCGAGTAGTAATTCTACAGATACTTGACTTACTGTTTTCTGAAAGATACTCATTCAAACGTATGATACTGCACGCCTACCAGATAGGTCCGGAAAAGAAAGTCAATTTTTGAGTTGAACAATGTAATAAAATCAAGGAACACATTAAGGAGCATTAAAAAACATAGGATAACCTAGCCTAGGATACACAGTGAAGATGCAAGAGGAAAGAGTTACAAAGAAGACTCATTGGAAGTCAGCTACAACGATGTCAAAAGGAAGACCAAAAATTAAATAGGAAAGTGACGTCTTGTGAGATCTAAGAAGAATGAAGATCAGGAACTGGAGGAAGTTAGTTATGAAAAGGAAGAAACGGAAGAAGATTGAAATGCAAGCCAAGGCTCACACTAAGCTGTGATGCATTTAGAGGGAGAATTTTAGTGAGAACACTGTGAAACTACTTTGAACATTGATTCTGAGTTGGTAAGTAAATAAAAAGCAATGGAGTTGGGACTGGGGACCGCAGCGAGAGTGCTCGGTGAGATCCATTCTTTATTTTGTTTTCTTTTTTGAGGCGGCGAGGAACGCTGGCGTGACGTTCTGCTGATCGCTTCTCACCACAAGTCACTTGCTTTCACTTATTTCCTGTGGGGAAAAAGTGGTTTATATTCCTTGTTTGGATATTCCACCAGGTCATTCTATTGACCCCTTACGTTAGGATCTGTTCCTAATACTTATTTTTAGCACTACTTATTTACTACTTATTTATTTTTTCAGTTCAAAATCGTGAGGAAAGTAATGTTCCCACGGAAAATTTAAAACTACTTCAACATACTTTTATACAAAAGATTTTTATGTAATACACAAAAGGCTTTATATTATTGACGTTCTTTATTGCTGTCGTAAACACACCGATTAGGATTATTTTGAATTTATTTTACTTTTAAGTGAATGGTAAAGAAAGGAGATCTATGGGTTACACGCCTATATATATTTTCTACTTGTTATCTTCGCTGAAGAATTAACATACAAATACTACATCTGCACTAAGAAGTTACTCTGTTAAAAAATATTTTTATGTGAATTTATGGTTATATCTGTATTTTTGTTTTGTATAGATATAAAGTCGATTTCATCATTTTCTTGTGTTTAAGATGCATACGTCAGATAAGATAAAATCAGTATATTAAAAATACACCTAAATAATCAATATATTTAACATTTAAATCAAGCTAATATTAAAATTTCTTAAAAGGATCATAAGATTTTCATTATGATACACAAATACTTTATCGTAATTTTATGATGCAACATCATTTAAGGAAATAATGATGCCACATTATTTGTAAAAAAGAAAGAAGCAATATAACTTCGGGTGACAATTTTAAATTGACCTTCACTCACAAATGTAACACAATGTATCTAAAATACCTCTCAATTAAACATTTTAATTATAATTGTTAGGTCTGATACTAATATTCCCAAACAACACAGAATCTTATAAGTGATAGTTGAAACAATGTTTTTCACAAGACTACAATATTTACCCCCTCCCTGTTTCTAATTATTTGCACAAGCACTGCGATAAGAAAGTTAGTGGTTTCTTATCATTTGGAGAAACCTATTAAACCCATGAACCTAATGCAACATCTTAAGTCGTAGATTTTGACTTTCTCGTTGTGAGGTTTTGACGAGAAAAATGAGTCATCACAATTTCCATCACATCTTTTTTATCGTTATATCATATATTTTCTTTCAATTTATAAGTTTGTATCTTAAATATTGAAATTATCCCAGAAATTGTTGTAGATACTTTTGTACAGTCTCCAGAAGAAATGCATTTTCAATCCATGGAAAAAATTTGAATTATCTAAACTTTTTATGGAAGAGGTATGAAATTATCATTCTATTAATTCAATTTATAATTGTATGTTGTGTTAAATGTATTTTGTTTGGCTGTTGCAGAAACATGTAATAATAAATTCATACTTGTCCACTGAACTAACTTGTCAATTCTGTTACGACTTCATTGGTGAAATATTAAGATCAGGTAAATGTATTTTTTAAATATTCCTGTGATTGATTTTGTACTTCGGAATTTAAATATCATTTCCAATTTTTTATGGTATCTTTTCAACGACCGGAACTTCAAATTTTACTATCTAGGTACTCGCTTCACTTTATAGGAGCAAATATTTCGCTGCATCTACGAATACTATCGATGGTATATTTGTTTAACTTCTTGAGACCATTTCATCATTAGAAAACCATACTTGATATAATGACAATGAATTTCTAGAGCTGCATCCAACTATTTAAGTATTTGGTGTGCATGAAAATACGAAATTTTCATCCCTCCCCTTTGTAAGAAAATTGAGATTGTTGGTACCCATCTTAAAATAGTATGAACAAGTTCCAACATTCTTTCACACCATATTTGTTACTCAGTAAATATTAAAATGTAATTCTGAAAATAATATTTCTCAGACAAGAGTGTTTTTTTTCGTTATTCTATCACTACTGAGCTACGTGAAACTTGTTACAACGTAAAGCACGTGGGAAGAAAGCCACAAACTTATTTTATTGCACAAAAAAACAACCAAAAATTGTTTTGACAGATGCGCTTTTGCAAGAACTAGCTTTGAGCGTATTCAAAGCGATCATTACTAGTTCTGAAAAAAGAAAAGAATCGTCCAAAACTACTTTTGTCCTGTGATAACTTTCGGTCAAGTGAAAATGGCGACCAGCCGGGACTCGAACCCGGGTCTCTTGCATTGATCGCAAGGGTGTTAACCGCTGCACCACCAGTTCGCCTTCCACAACTGAACACCATTTCCACCCAGGCCTAGATCCACAGTTGTGGAGGGCGAACTGGTGGTGTAGCGGTTAACACCCTTGCGATTAAAGCAAGAGACACGGGTTCGAGTGCCGGCTGGTCGCCATTTTCACTTGACCGAAAGTTATCACATTATACAATATTGTTAAAAAGAGTAAATTTAAAAATTTACTTTACTTTTTGGGATTNATCACATATATTCTCCACGTGGAGGGTACACGGAAGAAATGTGTACTTTGGTCATTCCAACAAAAATGAAACTTTTTATACTCGTAGCTAATTCATTTTTTTTTTAGTATTTAGTACGGATGAAATGATATTTTTGTTTGAGAAACATCAAGGATAATGGCGATTATGCGCTTTTGAGTGTCTTTATGTTCGGATTCGCAGAAAATTATTCATCCCGAGTATATTAAGGTCGTAAATTTTTAATTATTTATTTAATTAGATTACGTAATGAACGTTTACAGTTGTAGAATTTGTATCACTAGACAAGTTGATTTGGATAGAAGTTTTTTAAACAATATGATTACTTGATCACCTGACGACGACTTAAATGCAAGTAGAAACATAGTGAGCTCCTCACAGAAAATACAAAAATTATTTGTCCACAAAAGGTTGTAAGTTTCTAATTTTTTAAAAAATTAGATTACATAATGGACGTAATTAGTAGTACTAGAATTAAAATCTTTTATTTAACATCCTCCGTTCATATGTATGTAGGTATGTATTTATGTGTAGTTTGCGTGACAATAGATTATAGTACCATTTTGCGACAATCTACCCCTAAGTGGCTGAAATAGGCGTATATATGTGTGCATATCCCACCATAACCCTACGATGACTGGAGCAATTTCAACCAAACTTGATACACAGATGACTAACTATAGCAAGAAGCATTACGGGGATAAGACAATCCAGGCACCCCGTGAGACGGGGTGGGAAGAGGGGAGAAATAAAAGAAAGTGAAAAAAGTATTAGGTTGGAATCCATAATTTTTTGGTGCAGTTGAGATAGATAAGGACGCTCCCAATAAGTTCACGATTAGTCTATTGGGAAGAATATATGCCCCTTAGCATTAATGAGTAAGGGGTTGGGGAATCCTGTACCAAGAAAAATTATCAGAAACAACCTATATTTGTGTTTAATACATTTTTTTGGTACCGTTGAATAGGAGAGTGACACTCAATGTCACTTATGCCCTCGACCACCCTCCGTGCGGAACGTACATCCCTTTGGGAAAGGAGTGAGAAGGGGATAATTTAATGTAAATATAATTGAAGATGACCGATATTAGTTTTGAGATTGTAGTTTTCGGGGCTTTTGAAACCAGTAGAGATATTCTCGATGACTCCTAAGACGACGATCAGCCACTATACACCCCTAGCACCTCTTGGGAAGGGAAAGATATATAATTTTAAATGCTGAGTTTTTATGACAAACATTGATGCAGTGATAGCGTCTATATCACGAACTAATTTATATATCTCTGTATTATTATTTTTCATTTTAATTATTGTTTTCCCAGTATCTCGGTCGGTAGACAACTACCTGGCGTTCGTCAACTCCATCTGAACGTCCACTATCTAGTTCTTAAGACCTCCAGTATCGTCATCACCTGATGCACATATTCCTGGAAATCGTTGAAAACTTCCTTTGTACTTATGTACTCATACCAGTCATTCCCAAAGATTCCCTTCTTCTTGACTGTTCTGTACCATTCTCTTCGTTCTTCAACCGTCAATTCACATTCATGTAACACGGGATTTATGTCATTTACCCCTCTTCTGCATATGCACTGGTTGTCCTCCCTTAAATTTCTTTTTTACTCAATAACTGTTGAAACAGACATGTCACGTAAGTATTTCATGTGCCAAATGTGATGGCATGAACCATTTTCTGTTTCTGTTCAAAAGAGTTACTTGTTTTATAAATTTATATGAATTTCGTCCTGTCTTTGCCTCAGTTCATCGTATAGTCCAACATTTTGCCTGTCTGAATGTAAACACTGTTATCAGACAATGAGATTTCAGATTTTTTGATATTGATCTTTAATGATCGTTGAAATCTAAAGTTTTCGTTGTTCGACCTATCGGCATTATACATTATTTTCGCTGAATGTCACGAAGTAATTTGAGATATCATCTCATTTTTTGTATGTAAAGATTGTGAAATCAAATACCTGTAAAATAATTTTGGAAACTTTCCGTTATTACAAAATGTGTGAAAATATTTCATCAGTATTGAAAGAAAAATATTCAAAATTCGAACTTGAAATTTTGAAATAAAATTAATCATGTAGAGTCTCCCTACGAATGGATTTTTTCAAAATTCTTATTTGAAAGGGGTGAATTAGAGTGAAATGTACTTGTTTTGAACTTTTGTGATATCTCAGGAATTAATAAATACATCAACAGTTTTTGTAGGTCAACGTTCTGTTTTTGTCAACATTAAATTATAAAGAAGTGTCAACCATACTTAAACGACAAAAATTTCTATGTGAAATTTGCCAAGTATAATAATAATTGTTTTGAGAGTATGACTGAATCATTCATGAACGAAGAGAAAAAAGAGAACTATTAGCGATAGGACGAGATTTTGACGCGTCATCATACACCATCTTAGCTTTAAATAACGATGGTTTTATTCAAATATTAGCCTCACAATCTCCAAATTTTCTTAGACAAGTTTTGATTGATAATTGTTTTAATAAACTCTTTGATTGATAATAGTTTATTTTTTAATTTAAAAATGCAGGAAAGAACAAGTGTGAAAATATTTAATTCTTTGAATAAAGGTTTACAAGAGATTTGGGAGTGAGATTTACAAATTATCCGAACATCCTCTTTTGAATTCTGAAAGTTTGGACGCTCTGTCCGGAATTGCCCCAGAATATGACTTCATATCGTAAATGGGAGAAAACATTTGCAACATGTACGCAACAGGAAATATGTGGACTAACAATATTAACTAAGATTCGCAATGCATAACACAATTTACTTAATTTGGAATTAAGATGGTCAACGTGACAATTCCATTTGAGATTGTTTTGAATATGAAGACCCAAAATCTTTGTATTAGTAACAGTTTTTAATTATGTTCCGTTTAAAGAAAGAGAAACCTGGGGTAAAGATTTTGTGATACTATTGTGAAATGATAACACTGTTTGTTAGTTTACAATGAGACGATTTGCATGGAACCAAACCGAGAAGTTAGACAAAACGTTTTGAGCATTGGCGAGTTTACATCATACATTAATGTCATTGGCAAAAAGGACCATTTTGCAATCTGATGTGGAAGACGACATGTTGTCCACATACAACAGAAAGAGTATAGGACCGAGAATTGAACCTTGGGGAATTCCACAAGTTAGTGGCTTTGTTTCTGAAAGGCAATGCTGTAGTACTTTATTTTTAGTATATGATATTTTGACCTGATGATATCTATCTTTTAAATAGGATGTCAGCCATTGATGTGCAAGTCCACGAACGCCAATGATTGTAATTTTGAAACGAGAATTTCGTGATCAATGACATCGAATGCTTTAGATAAATCAAGAAAAACACTCTGAGGAGTTTCTTCATTGTCAAGAGAAATGGTAACATAGGCTAAAAAAGAAAATACGGAGCTGGTGGTCTAAAAGGATTTCCGAAATCCATGTTGATCGTCAGAGAGAATGTTATTTTTTGATAAAAAATCAAGAAGACAATTTTTCAAGGATTTTTGAGAAATTGGGTAGAAGAGAAATTGGTCGATAATTACCAACATTGTGTCTTTTTCCTTCCTTGTATAAAGGTTTCACTTCAGCTCTCTTAAATGTGTTAGGAAACACCCCTTCCGATAAAGAACTATTAAATATGTTTATGAGTAGATTTAATATAACGTGGGAANATATAACGTTGGAAGAAATTTAATAATTCGGGTATATCATCTATGCCTGTTGAAAATTTGTTTTTTAATTTACTGATGATTTTCATGATTTCACTGGCGTTAGTTTCGGAAGTGAACATAGAATGGGGCACGTGGGTGGATATATTCGGAGGACATTGGTTTTGAGCTATTAGTTATTTTACCTACCTCTGAGAAATAAGAATTAAACAAATTTGCGATGTCCAGTGTATTTAATACGATTTTGCCATCGTTTAGTATGGAAATGTTTTCTTCGAGAATTTCAGGTTTCAATTTTTAACAATATTCCCCAAGGTTTTGGTCCGGTTGTTCAATTTTAGTATCTGCCTGTCATTTTTCATAATTTTAGCTGGGTAGACTACTTTTCGGAGAATTGTTTTATATTTACGGAAATAATCATGGAATTCGGGTGGTTGCATATAGAGATTTAAAAGATAATATAATATAAAATTGTTATTGTAACCAATTATTTACATGATTTGACGTACTTTACTCTTATTCGTGCAATTTGCAAACAACCCTAATACTTATGCACTCAACTGTTCTTCTCAGTTGTTAAGAAAAACAAATTCGCGTGTTTACAAGAAAAAATTACGTATCACAACGAGA
Source organism: Laupala kohalensis (assembly GCA_002313205.1). NCBI lineage: Eukaryota > Metazoa > Arthropoda > Insecta > Orthoptera > Trigonidiidae > Laupala > Laupala kohalensis. The sequence goes on from NNCF01126289.1 coordinate 754,325, forward strand.
AGTACTTTATGGGATTGAATCGAACTTTTTCAACGGCAGTTTCAAATCGATAATCGAAAGAAAATTTTCTGGATCGTCGACTATGTTGTTCGCTTTGCCGTTCAGTTACAACTTTCTAATCAGTCTGAAATTCTCTTTCTCTCATAGCGATTAAACGCCAATTGCAGTGAACTGTGACGCTTGTAATCAATCGCTGGACTGGTAGACACGCCTACTCGAGCGCAAATCGACTTCAATCTACCGTCGCGTCTCCTGGGAACGTCACTGTTAGAAGGTTCCTTCGTTAAGCAATTCTTTCCTCATTTCCGCGTTTTCAAGCTGCTAGAGCAATTCAGCTGATAACCGCGAATATGTAGGACTATTCCATGAAGAAAAGAACATGGTTATGCCATGAAACGGACAAGATATTCGTCACGACTGGTGTTATTTGATGCGTTTATAATTTATCTAGCTGATTACCTGCGTTGTCCGGAATTTTTCTTTATCTAATCTTCTTTTATATAGGAAAAACAAAATCTATTAATATTGTAAGATAAAAATAATTTTTTACTGGTTTTTAAAAACGTAGGTAAAACATCTTAATTTTTAAAATTCGTAAACACAAATTCAATTCAATATTTGATTGTATGCACCATTTTGAGAATCACATCCAGCAGCAAAAATAAATAAATCCTTGAATTAAAATGACTCTTGAGCAAGCAACTTTAAGTTGTCCGTGAGAGAAACAAACCAGTCAAAACGTCACCAAATAGCCATCACTACACTTTATCCTTAGTAGAGTTACGGATATTTATCCCTCTTATGTGCTGAATTTCTATTTATACGCTATTAGGTCAGGGTTTATTTGAAAGACCCCGAAGTCTGTGGATTAAATCCGTCTTTTTCGATCAAAATTTTTACATTAATTTTTGCCTTCTTAAATTAAATTGAGGTATTTTAGAGTTTCTATTTTCAACAACTTCTTTTCGATTACCTTTATAGACGTAATCTGTCGCGAACGTTTTTGTAGAACTCTTTGAGGCGAACAATATTGTCATTCACAGTTGTCCTATCTCTAACCGTTTAGGCAGCCTAAGAGAATACACCTCTCCGAAGATGGATTTTTCCCGACTTTATCGACATTTATCGCCAAAAACCATTTGCTATCTTTCTTTTCATACATTCTTAAAATAAAACTTAGCCTATGTTCTATGTAAACTATCTTCTTGCAAAATTTCATCACGATCAGCCCTGTGATTTAGGCGAGAAACGGTAGCAAAGAGACAGACTTTTGCATATCACATTTATACATCAGTATGGATATATCCAACAAAACTACATAAATACATTTAACAAATATTCAACTTACAGTTATTATGTAAATTATAGGTATTATAATTTTTTTTAAATAGATGACATAAATTCTAAGGGGTAAGTTCTTTCGTTTAATTTGAAATATACACATATTTTGTCTAGATCGGTTCCGTTTGAAGTCAAGTTCTCTAATTAATACCGAATAAGATCATTCATCAAATGTTTGCCAACTGTTATCTGATAATATCTAATACATATAAAATAGGAATAATATTTGAATACACCATGACATAAATGAAATTAACTGGATTCAATAAATGTTCTTGAATTTCATTAACTCTAGATAATAGATACAAAGTAAAAATACGAGAACCGCTGTGAATGTGTTATGGTTCGTTCTTTTCTCGCGTGTGTCACAAATGACGTAAATATTGAATAAGCATGTACTGTGAAAAATATCTTGTAATTATGTTAACCATAACATTTTGTCTTCATTGGGGTTTGGGGCCTTGAAATAAGTTGCATGTAACAATGTTAACAAATTACTTATCGCATGATCATGCGTTCGAATTATAGGTTATAAATTACTTGTTAAACTTGTTTGAAACTTAGAATTTAATTAAACATAGAAAATAATAAAATATTGGACTAGTTTATTCCTTTATGAAGAAAGGTTAACTTTGATTTACAATATATAAAAAAGGCATTGCTATAACAAAAACAATTTTGTTTGACATATAGATGCATAAAATAAAATCTATTTAAGAAGAAATATGTTTGTAATCTGTAGATATTAAAACGAGTTTCTTACTATTTCTTCCTTATTTTAGGGGGGGGGCATGTCCTGATTTTACCTTAGAGAGCAGAAATATTAAACCCACAACACGATCTTGGACCCTTGATTTGGAGTTTATGGGATGATTCCTTGCTTGCTTCCGGAGAGTAAATAAATTTGTTGGTCTCCACGTGGTCATGCGTAGATTGTATCTAATTTTTACTACATATTATTGATTTAAAATACTCATTATATTTCAAGAAACTCCCTCTCGTAATGCCACCTCTTGGTCTTATCTCTCCTTTCAAAAATAATGATATAATTAGCAATGAATCTAATATTTTACATACATTGTACCGCAAATTCCGAACTTCTTGAAAATAGTGTTGATTTTTGGATTTTCTTTTCAGATTTTTTCTTGTATATTCCAGCGGTTTCTTTGATTTGCCAAATACCGCGGGGCTGCGAACCGAAAATACTTTTCTGTCGTGACCTCTGCATGTAGATATAGAATAAGAAGCTTGTGATCTTAACATTGCTGGTACTATTACTTTCTCATGTACGTATTATATAGAAAGTTTTGTAATCATGAAAATAATCGAATACGTGATTTCCACGGAAATATCCGTTTTGGCGTTCCCTGATTCTTAAAAAGTGGTTTTTACTAACGTCCGTCCGTCAATTCGTCAGTCCGTTTGTCCGTCTATGTAAAGCGATTCTGACTAAATGGATGAATAAATTTAATTCGCATTTCGGATTTGCGGTAATATTTGCTTGTTGTCGATGAACGTGCTATATTTTTTTTTTTACTTTAAAACGAAGGGTACTTCACATGAAGGTCAAAATATTGAATGTTTCTCAGAAATGATTCCAACGATTTTGCTTAAATCAATTACATTAATTTCTGTCTACAACTAAATTACATTTACATAACATTTTTACGATGTTTATAAGACATATGTCACAATGAGTTTTGAAATAATATTTTGAATAATTATTTTACTTTCAAATTTCAAATAAGAGGCAATAATAAGTTCATCTAGTGATTTTGAGCATGAATAGAGCATTGGCAGACGACCAAAATAAAGAGGTTCACATGCCAGAAAAGGCCCATTCGATATAGAATTTTTTCTCATTATTGCTGCAGACGAAGAAACGTATATGAGAAAGCATGTGCAATGGTTTTGCACCTCTAATTTTTCTTTGTGTTGCACCATTTTCCTCATCTAATTCCCTTCCCACTTGTTACAAACTACTTTAGAAGATTGTGCTTAAGTTTACCTCGTTTAGGATTGAGTTAGATTGGGTGTAGGAACAAGTTATGAGATATTTAACTTGATGCCCGGTTATTTTTATTTATTGACCAATTCATAGTACAAAATTTAACTCGATAGGGTTAATGTTTTCATTTTCTCATTATCCGTAAGTCTGCACATCTCATTCCTGCCACTGCTTAACATCTTAAGCGCAACTTAGCATGGTTTCTCTTTCTCTTCTTACCGACCGTTCGTCTCCACCACAGAGAAGTGAGCGCATTTGTACTATCATATTTAAGTGCATCTCATCATGTCAAATCATGTAACCCTTGTCAAATTTCTACTTCTTTGTGTCAATAAATTTATGACTTTTCTGTCTTAAATGCATCCACGCTTTTCATTATTCGAGTCTTTCTGTATTATAGTATCATATTATTTGTATCGTCTCAGATTACAAGGTGGCGATATGCGTAGGTTTAATTTTGAGGCAGCCCACATTGACGCATGTCTTTTCTCCTAGACCTCCCACGAACAAAGATTGACTTGTGGACATAATCTGTCGTTACAAGACACGACGTGGCATGCGTCGGAAATGTTCAGATATTGTTTATTTACGACGTTTATATACTTAAAAAAGGAAATTCTGAATTACCTTTTCGTGTTGAAATTTAAAAAAACTGATGTGCTAATTTGTACGTTGTAACGCCTTCTGGAGTCGATTTTCAGCTTTAGAACTTCACCATTTCCGTAACTTAAAAAATATAAATTTATACGTGGCCCTATGTTTTTCCTACCCTTTTAGTCTTTTAATCCTTTTGAATTGTAAATAATCGTCACAAATTATATTTGATATGGCTCTCTTGATTCTAAAAATTAAATTATAATCATTGTCTACGTTTAAGTAAAATTTGAATCCTAAAAACTAACACTCTTCTGTGCTGTTTTAACAAAAACATAGCGTACAATATTCACTATTTTGCAGAGCACTTGCTAAAATAAAATGGTATTGATATTAAAACAATATCACTCCTCTCACGCGTGACCCAGATCTCTTGCTGTATTCACCTTGAAATTTGCTTCTCAAATTCATTTTCTTTTTGCATCGCATAAAATAAACTCATAAGTAGATATATAAATAGGAAAGAGAAACATATTCCAAAAACCAGTGCCGGAACGGCGTTTCAGAGCGTTTCGGTGCCATGACACCACTGGTATGCCTGTGATATGTTAGCAAGAACCCACTACGTATTTTTATTCAAAATGAATGTCTACCTACGTATGTATACTTAAGGGATAAATGTGAAGTTTTCACTACGATGAGTTGTGAAGTTGAGCTATTGACATTCCACTTATTTCTAGTTTTATCAGCTGTAGAAATATTGTCATTAAATTTGATTTATTAGTTACCTTATATTTACTTTGGTTCTACTATAATTCTCGACAAATAACAAATGTATAAAAATTTATTTGAAAGAACAATAAAAGCCTAAGAGCAATTTCTTTTACTATTTATCTTAATATAATAATAATTTATTAATCTACGAGTAAGCAGTGCTCGGAGGCAGATGGAAATCATAATAGACATAATAAGAATATACATAATACGATAATGTAGAATTTAAAAAAGATCTTCGCCAAAATATCTATAAAATACACACCCACGGAATAAAATGCTTAGAAAATTCGTACACAAGAAACGAGAAAGATAAAATTCTTCAAATAATCTGCAATGATGTGTTCTATCTGTTTACGTACTACGAAGGTTAAGTTAATTGATCAATAATGGCTAATTAAAAAGCGATCACCTCCTTTGTGAATTGGTACAACGAATTGGTACAACAACAGCCTTTTTCCAGTCGCGTGGTAATGATGAATTATTTAATGTATTATCAAAAAACCTGTCTAGGTACGGAATCATGACTTCCCCACCGAGTTTAAGTAAATCCCCTGGAATTTTATCGGACAGTTTGATTGATTTTTTATTCTTAATATTAGAAATTCTATGACGCAGCATCCTAGTATTTAGAACAAAAGTATTTACATGGGAATTATTTGTCAAATTTAGACTGCCGTTGCTAGAGGAAATGAAAAAAACCGACGAATAATATGTGTTAAAAATATTGGCCTTATCCTGAGGTTCTGTGTAGAATACATCGTTATTTTTAATCGCTGGTGTACTTTCTTTATTGAAGTCCGTCTTTTCGGGTACTTATAAATTGCGATCAACAGTTGTCTCTATTTTGGAAAATTTTCTGTAAAAAACACTCTTGAGCATTTTTTTCGCTATTAATAACTGCTTAGAGAGAAATTTGTAATTATTTTGATAGTCGGTCCCTTTTTTTCGATTTTTATATGCTTTTCTTACTATCGCTTTCAAACGTCTAATGTAACTATTATAGTATTCAGGGTCGGGATTGTTTTTTAATTTTTTATGGCGAACAAATTACACCGCCTCCCCCGGTGACGACTCCGACTCCGCCGTCGCCTCCTCCCTCTCTGCAGCCTCCGCCTCCATCGCCACCTCCGTCTCCTCCGTCGCCGTCCTCCGCATTCACGATGTCCTGCTTCACCCCGACGTCGTCCGTCCGTCCGTCCGTTCGTCCGTCTCTCACCTCCATCGCCAACGCCATTTTTCACACTCTCTTCATTTCCAACCGCTCTGCCATCTCAAACCAAAGGGTTGGTTGAGAACATCTTCGCACTCGATAGACGGGTGAACAGCTTGCCAAGATTTGACGCCGATGTAAATGAAGCCCGTCTCGACCAAAATGCGTTTCTTCGATCCAGCTATTGGCGTCCACGAAGGTCACATTGAGTGCATTACATACCCATTCAAATCGATCATTGATTGCCCCGATTTTTCTCCACGACACATCTTTACGGCGCAATACACCACTCAACGTAATGTTGGCACGAGGGAATCTTCTTTTTATTGCAACAGAAACCAGATCATACACCTCTCCCATCATGTGATGTCATATAAATTGAATTGAAATTATAACAAATTAAACTGTCTTCCCAGTACACTACTCACGGTTTGTTGTAGAAGAAGTTCACGTTTGTTAACACGTTGTGTTAAATTACCCTCACTTACTTTATATCTTCAATATGAAATAGTTGACAACAATTGTATATGCTTTTCAGCATTCATGATAGAGTTGGTTCTCTATCAATCATTATTTGGTTCTCATGTTTGTATCACTGCAAACGTTTCGCCTGAGCCCACTATTCCTCCCTTATTTTCAATTGCTGTTGAGGAGGTTATTTTACGATTTCGTGCAGAGTATGTATAAGCGTATGATATTGAGTGTAAATCATGAAATGGTCATTAATGCCCATGTGTGCAGTGCGCCGTAGTAATCGATATATAAAATAAAAAATAATATTGTACCTACGAACGAAAATATTCGTTAAGATTGGGAAATAGTGAGCAAGATAATTGCTTAAAATATCGGGTAATTTTACGTCCCCTTCTAAATATTGTCATGGATGCGTGATAGTAATTTTGTATCTTACCATAAAATGCTCCCGTGTCAGTAATTTTGTCTAAACTCTTTTATATGTAGCTGGTACGACTCAAACGAAAATTCGAGAGAAGCTCTCATTTTTGTTGTTGTGCCCCAGATGTTGTTGAAAAAAGAAATAATTCCAAAAGAATAAATAAATAAATTTTATTGTCTAAAAATATAGCAATGCCATCATGTGACCACGCGGGTGTCAATTAAGTTTATCTTCATGGTTTTAAATAAAACATCAACCACCATTTCATTAGGATACTCATTCTAGATTGTTGTTATTTTAATTTCACGATTTATGCGATAGCAAGGGAATAACAATCCATTTATATCCATTCTATCAAGCGTAACTATCCATGTAATAAAATACATTCTATCCATGTATATCCATTACATAATTGCATAACGCGAAAGTGTGTCTGTCTGAGTGCTACCTGATCACGACTAAACCACTGAACCGATTGTGATGAAATTTGGCAAGGAGATAGTTGAGATGTATAGTATGAACGTAGACTAACTTCTATTTTTAAAATGTGTGATAAGAAAGATATAAATTGTTTTTGACGATAAATGTCGATAAAATAGAAAAAAAGAGAGTAATATTCACTTACGCTGCCTAAACGGTTAGACATGTGACAATCATGAATGCCAATATTGTTCCTTTAAAGAGTTCTACAAAAAAATTCGCGACCGCACTATCCACAGAAATTAACCTAAATTATCGATAAAACGTTTTTAAAAACTTCAATTTATGACACTAATTTAAGAAGGAAATATTCAATCATCGAAGTTAATGGACAATTTGTTTCTAGCATTTAACAAAAATAGTCTTTAAATCGTAAAATGTCGACGAATTGTTTAGGTTTTACAAGAATTTTAATGAAATGATGCAGCCGTGTCATGCCTCGGAAGCGAACATTCGACCGGCGCGGCTCCCGCGAGATGGTATAGTGTATACAGTCAAGTTTTGTATTAAATTTGTATTATTTAATTTGTATCATTTTGTAATTATTTGAATTTTTGTACATGAATTTGAAAAATTAGGACGCTGTACGTTTTTAAAAACCAGTAAGTAAAAGTATTTTGATATCACAATATATGGATAGATTTTATATTTTCCTCAGTTAAAGAAGATTAGTCAAAGAAAAAACCAAGGCAACGCCAGATAATCAACTAGTCCTTAAATAAGTTTGTTAAACGTTTTACCGTTTATTACTAAAATTTCAGTTAAACGTTATAAAAATTTTATTTCATCAAAATGGACTTCTTCTTTCTTTCTAGGGAGAAAACCACATATGTATAACCAGTCTCTCAGATAGTAACTGTTTGGTGGCATAAGTACAGAATGTCTCCAGGTCCCCAGACTGTTTTCATGCAATGTTTTAATTTACCACCGTCAGATTGTGTGCTTGTGACTTTGAATTGCCTATAGGGATACGTTCGTCCTCTGATAACTCCTTTTAAAAATTAACTTCGGAAACCAAAATTCTAATCATAGCAAACACTTCACAAGCACAAATAAAATATGAATTTCCAGCACTGAAAGCAAGACAGTGTTCATTACTGTCGTTCGATCTCATCATACTGTCGTTCGATCAGATCTAGAGGGTGAAATTTACTGAAACGTGTCATCTGGCAGTTGTCATGTATGCTGATGACTAGTTAGTTCTGTGCGTAATAAAATATATTTTATATCTCATATACGTAGTATATAGAAAGTATTGTAATCGTGAAAAAATTCGAAAACGAGATTTTTGTGGAAATATCCGTTTTGGAGAGCCCTGATTCCAAAAAGTCGTTTTTCGATGGTCGTCCGTCCGGTCAGTTCGCCTGTCCGTTCGTCTGTGCGTAGCACTCCTGACCGAATGGAAAAATATTTTGTTTTCATTTTTCGTATTTTGGGTAGAATTTACTTCTGACATATGCATCTGCTTTCAATTCTCTTTTTACTTGAACACAAAGGGCACTTCACATAAAGGTCAAAGTACATTTTTCAAAAATTGGTCCAACGATTTTACTTAAATTTTATGTACGTAAAGTAGAATTAATATGCATTACATCCACATTAGCGATATTTCGTTTAAAGTTTGGTAAAATAATTTATATCTGCTACATTCACGCATTTGTTTACTATTTCAAGAACCTTGAATATTATTTAGCATGGATGAAGCAGAGGTAGAGTAAATTAATATTCTGAATATAATTTTGCTTTCAAATCTCTAATAAAATACACTAAGAAGTTGAATTATTGGCTTTGAGCCCGACGAAAATGTTAGTTATAGTTCATTACTTTATCATACACATTTTTAAATAATGGGTTTTATTAGTACTTTTAACTTAGACTTGTTTTATATGTCACACACACATATAATATATAATGCTTTTGGCTAGATGTGTCATTTTTATATGTTACTTTGAAAAGGAGAACAGAGTAATGTCAGCATCTTATGTTTTTCTTGATCTCGTGAATCTTCCACCCACGCGACCTCTACGCTCTTGTCGTAACCTCACATCCGATGACGCTGCATCATTTTGCTGCGTAAGCTTACGTATCGGATGTGACCACTGCTCCCTTTGCCGGAATTTCTTGTTAATTGGTGCATGCTTCGTGTCATATTTAATGTTTGGGTATATTATTTGATGCGTGAGAATGCTATTTTATAATATTTCTTATCGTTTTAAGAATTTACTTGACTATGTGTTGTTGTTTTTTGTTCTTGTTTTGAAGGTAATGTTTGATAAATCTTTTTGTTTATTTTTCATGATATTTTTAATTCAGTAAATAAAACACACAGTACCACCCCCCTCAAAAACGAAAAAAAACACAGAATTTGCATATTAGAGATTCTTTTATATAAATGCTAGTAAAATATTTCTTTAATAAACTTTTTAAATTGGGTAAAATGAACACGATCAAAATATAGAGTAACATAGGAAAATCATCCCTCTCCTAATAGAATGCTTTAATGCCTCTGTCTAGTCCAGACTGAGAAACGTATATGAGAAGGTATGTGCAATGGTTTTGCACCACTAGTTTTATATTAATTTCATTTTTAATCTCCCTCACCCTCGCACCCTCTGAAAAATCTCTGTTGTTAAGAAACTTCAATAAATATTCCCAAACCATCGATTTAACATTACATCATACCGATTATATTTTGATGATATATTTAATGATCATACACTTATAAAAAATGAATGCACAAGTTGCATTGTCTTTTCATAGCTTTCATTCGATTTCTGTTAGTGTAGAAAAGGTCATTTGCTGAAGTAGCTATCTACTGGCCAGCAGCAAGGCCATATTTCTGAAACTGTTCATGACCTTACAAGAAAACGTTACGCTCGAATGAAATGGCCAGGAAGTTAAGAAGTGAGTTTACTGAGAATAATTTTAAACATGGCATGAATGTAATTGTGTTATGAATAAATTTCCAACCTTGACTCTTTTATTCAATGAAATATTTAAAAAATTAATAAACTCCCCTTATTTAGTATTTTGTGTCATTTTCATTTGGAAATCTTTTAATAACATAATTTAGAAAAAATCTTTCAAAAATACAATGAAATTCAAAATATTATGTTTATTTTGCTCCACTGCCAAAAGAAGGCTCTATTTATTTAAAATAAATATTTTTGAACCTGTTGTTAATCCTAAAGAAACATCAGTTTTAATTTTTGTTATTATTATAAATATCACTAGATCCCGAAAGTTTAGACACTCATATCTATCTGTATCACTTCTTCACCCAAATATCCTGCTCAGTGCTCACCCACTTGTCGTGTAAATGCCGGACAAAGTTTCTGGCTTGAGAAAAAACTAAAAAATTATGGGTTGTATTAAGCCAAATACGTGATTTTCAGTTAATAGGTATCATTGCGTGTGAATGTACCATTTTACCACGCCGGGATTAGATTGAACTAAAACTCTTGTGTACCTCTGGAAAATAAAATCTATGAACAAAATTCAAGAGTACTTATTTAACAAGAATATTATAAAGGACATTTTGTTCTGAAATTTTACTGAACGTAGAATATTTTCCGAGGAATATATCTAAAGAAGTCTTTTTCACAGCAGCTATCAGTATCAACAATATTAAGGAAAGAACTTCTTAAAGGATGTTACTGTACACTAATATGTTTATTACCCACACTCATAAATATTGCATACTATTCACACAAAAAAGAGAAGACAAAAAGAGTTTGTTTGTTTTTTCAAAACTTGGACACGTTCTCCCCCCGGAGAATTTCTTACAGTATCAAAATGAAAGGGTGGACTTTTGCACGGTATTTGGAAATACAAAAAAAAAGTGAATTAAAATTCAAAAAGTCTGTATAAAAGGAAATATCCCAAAGAAAACTTATCGTATTTGACCAGAAGAGCAAGAACTGATGTTCTTTCAATTACTTCAAAACCCAAGAGGTTAGATGAGAGGGGGTCAAAACCTTGTGAAAATTAAAACAACCTCCCTTAGCTAGGGGGAGGTCTCTTGACTCAACCTTTTCTCCAGGAAGGATAACAAATCGAATGAATCATGCCTCGAGCAAATCGGTGTCCCGACTTCAAAACTCGGAACAGACCCGACCAAAACCGAACATTGTTGGGCGGTTTGAATCAAGTAGGTTTATTTATCTCCCTCCAGTACATACTCAGAGAAAACCAACAGTTTAAATTTAAATTCTCGGCCATTTCACTCACTTTCAAGGAATTTGATAAACAGGATATCAGTAGAGAAAATAAAATAATTCGTTCATATCTTCACCGAAACAACACGCCCTAGTCACCTTCCTTGACGACACCAATACTCAATAAATTGCTATCACACAAACTACGCTTTTACGGAAAACTGGTGAATTTCCGTTTACGAGTGGCCAGCAAAAATTCTTGCAGTTTTTCACATTTTCACAAATGTAATGGGACTGTATCTACACCTGCCCCACAGATATTACTTGAGGAAAAGCAATTTTATATATCACTTAAAGACGTCAGACATTACAAAAAGAAAATAGAATTTAAATTAATAGTATCGTAGAAAATAAAATGGATGAAACAAAAAAGATAACGAGACATTAACAATTATATTCAGAATCTGATATATGCTCAAAAACACAGAAAAGGGTGCAACCCAATCAAACATTTTTTGAAAGTATTCGGACTTGGAATTTTCACGTATATCTAGAAACAAAAATCATATGTATTTGTTGCGTGAATGAAGAAACTTCAGGATATTCTTTGAGTAAATACTTTCAATGGCCCTGAGAATACGGAATTCCGAAATCAATACAAAAGTTGTGATATTTTCAATTTGAGAAACAAGAACATTTTAATTGAAATTGTCATATGTTTGGGAAGTGTTCAGCAATAAAATTTGCCACATAAGAAATATTTAAAATCAAAATTCAAACAAAAACGATTTATTTGTAGAACAATCGTTTTTCTCTTGTTTACTTGTTTTAAAAAAGTTAATATTGTTCAGAGACATTTTAGTGAAACATTGTTTAGTCAATATTACTCATTAAATTATATTATAAAAATTCATTAGTAATCGATTTTTGTTAATTCTGAAAGTTTTTCACAACGTTTAGTTTTGACCGATACTTGATATATTTCTCTAGAAAATGTAATTTTCATTATTATTTTCCTGTTATTTTTTGACCGTTTTTTATTTTACGTAATGTTATTTTATTTTACGTAACGTGACTTTGGAGTATACGGCAACAATAATTTTCGGTAGCACATAATAAATTCTGCGGTCTATTATTCTAAGTATTCGATACGAATACCCAGACTCTGCTCCTCTGAGTCTCTGTGGTCAGCGTTCCCAGTGCGCGCCGACGTCTCTCCTTTTTTGCCGGCGCTGTTCCGCACGGTCGCGAGTGTTTCCAGCGCGGCGTGGTATAAAGCCGTCGCCGCCCCCTCGCGCCGCGTATTTTGTTCCGAAGGCAGCCACCAAGCGACCATCGAAGGCAGCGCGTCCGGATTGCATTTCTTTCCATCTTTCACGAGATCGGAATCATAAGGCCTCGGAGCGGCGATGAGACTCTTCCGTTGGACGCCGCGACCGGTAAGAGTCTTACAAAGGCAATAACAATTGCTATTCATCCTGAACCGGGTTTTTCTCCGGTTTTCCTTCTGGTAGAGGCGGATTGTTTCTGCAGACTCTCTAGGTTCCAGTCTAGGGGCGTCGTCTATTGAAATAATAAATCTCAAATTTAGTGTTATTTTAACACTTACAATTTATAAACAATATTTTCCGAATAATCAATGGTTTGATAATAATGCTAGTGAAATAACTTGTGAAATAATATTTTTTTATTAAATACAATTTGTTGGTATTCTATTAATATTATAACGTATACCGATTTATTTTATTCTTATCTTAGAAGTGTGCAGAAATGTTATATCCACTTTAGGACCCTTGATCTGAATTGATGGGATGGTCCCTTGCTTGCTTCCAGAGAGTAAATTAGTTTATTGTCCATGGGGTCATACGCAGTTCATTCCGCTTTTTTTTTGACAATATACTATTATTTTATGTTTGTGATTTTACATACTCTTTCATTTCACGTCACCTACCTCGTAATATTTATATTACTTTAAGGTAGTTTGAGCGTACCAGGCGCTAGACAAGCATTTTTTTACGAAACTTTATATTATGTAATCCATACTGTTTATTATAAAAATAGTCACTTTAGCAGTAGTTCGTGAATTATGGTGAATTTAAAAAAATCAGGACATTCATAAGCAGTCCGAAGGTCACTCGTACTACGTTAATGAATCAAGCAATTTTTAACGCTGCATTTATCATTTTTTCGAAACGGACTACATAAATATTTTTAATACATCGTTCAACAAATTTTATTATATTTATAACTTTCCTGCTAAAATATGAATGAGGTTTGTAGTATTTCAACAGTTGCATATAGATCATTTTCCATGTTTATTGTTTTGGTGTATGATATCTTTCGTCGAAATTTTTGACATCACCCGTTTAAAGAGATTCATTAATTGATAAAAGAGTAGTACCATTTTTAGCTCTACGATTTCGAATAATCTATTAAAGGGGCTTGTGTTCAAAAATTCTGAAATGGGCAAGGAATCATTTTATTATTATTATAATTTATTTTGTTTAGTAACTGTGTAACCTTTTGTAATTTAAATAAATTATTTTATTATATCACGTTATTTAATTGTCCTTTATTATAATATGCAATGGTCCACATAAATTAATATAACATTGGTAATACATATAAAATATAAACTTGCTTTGTATATATGACCTTGATTTCTCAAATAATATTTTTATCAAATATATCTTCATTATCTGAAACAAACTTCTTACCCGTAATCATATGTAGCTGTTTGCTCATAATCATAAAGTGAGCGAAAAATGTTATTTTTAACTAATAAACTTAAAACATCTTAATCCTAGTTTTGCGTTAACAAGTGGGATACTTTTATCTGTGTTTTCAATTTGTGGGAGATATTTCGACATTCTGTGTATTCACATTGTATGTTAAATACAATGTGTTATTGCTTACTTTTCTTGAGTTTAATTTAAAAAGTATCGTAAATATCACAAAGCATAGAAAACATCTTAATATTTTAGCAAAATTTATACAATTATGAATTTTATTAATTATGAGTTTTAAAACACTTTGCTTTTTTTCGTTTTTATTGTTTTGTCTTTTTTTTGTAATCACATTATTCTCACTCTCTGTTTATGTCAATAACTTATTTATAGCATTGTTAGCACAAATTAAAAGAAAGCAATGTTTATTTTATTAGTACTTAACTTATCCTGAAAATCTCAAAAAAAAAAAAAAAAAAAAAAACAANGTAAAGTTTTCTTTAGTATTATATGATATCAATTTCAAGAGCCAAACACAATTAACGTTTCACATTACAACATAATATCAAAAAACTGGATACTCATTCAATGTCAGGGTTGAACGCCAAATATCTGTGAACTTCATTTTTTTTAGAATATTGCAAATAATTTTCATACGAGAATAACTGTAATAATATTTCATTCGTACCATAAGTTAAACTTTCATTTGTAATGTACTTGAGGATGAAACCCCTTCAGTACTGTCAAACAAGGCGGTCAATTCCCATTCATACGCCACTGAAATAAAACGAAATATTCTTCGTTCTCTATATGGTTATTCACGACGTGTATATATATATATATATATATATATATATATATCTGTCTCTTATACACATNTATAAAAGTGACCTGATATGTTATTTTAAGTTGTTTAGTAATAATAAGGTATTGAGGTTAAAATTGAGAGGTCATTAAAATAAAATTGTATTAGTATTCGTATAATTCAAAATATTCTGAGGACAACATAAAACACTTTTTTCTTACTATGGAATTTCTTGGAAGTTTTTAAGATTGAATTGCTATAGTACTTTGTAAAATTACACCCCTATCATTCCCTTATTTTACCTAAACGCATTTTTTTAGAACGCGGGAGTCGTTGCTCTATCAGCTTCGCCCCTTAGCGATTCTGTAACAATAACTATAATTAAATAAATACAAACAAAAATAATAAAATAAATATTTTATGTAATAGTATTAAGGTCCTCAAGATGACTAATATTCAGTCAAAAGAGCTCTAGCCTAAAGGGAAAATTAGAAACGGAAACAAGATGTCCAAAAAATATTTAACTAAAGAATATTTTTAATATTATTCATTATTTAGTAGAATGTGCCACAAGTTGATTTATAATAAATCAGTTAATAAGCAACTACTCCGCAACTACACATTAACGGGTTTCATTATATTAATTGAAGTGTGTCTGGTTACGTTTTTGATGAGATGTTAATTGAATTTTCTTTAGTTTTATCTCAAGAAAGATTTTATATTTATCCCGCATATTACACAAAATTCTATTTCTGAATGGTATATGTGGTGTTAAATACATATTTTATTTTATAGATTGTTTAATAATAATACTTTATTTCTGTTATTATTCGAAATCATTTTTTATTTACTTCTTTTGTACGTTTTATGCAATCTTAACGGATGTGACATGTATAGCGGTATACTTATGTTACATAACTCCTGTAAAGTCAGAGCGACGAAAAGACAGAGAAATTTCACTAAAAGATGCCATGAATAAAGCGTTCTACTGATTACGAGCTTGAACGAGTCCTGCAGTACGAGAGAGTGAAACTAACTTCAGTTCGTTGAACCATAGCGATGAGAAAAAATGTATCAATGTCTCAATTCACTTACTGTATTGGGAAACATAGCCTTAAATGTCGCGTTACTTGTGTAACTTACTTAACAATCATTCTAACAGTTTGTAGTTCGCTGACGTATTTTAGAGTAAATAATGCTACAAATAAATTTGTTGGAAATCTTAATTTGGAGAAAATGTAAATAATTACTTAAATAGCAATAGAGTATATTCATATTTGATCATTTCAATAGAAGAAATGTCAGTAAAATATTTTTCCAGATAGATCCTTAATTTAATCATAGAATATAATTAGATTTAAAGCACTGCAGAATTATTCAAATCTGAAAATCCCTTCAAAATTAATTTTAATTTTGCATATCTTGACATCTGTTCTACTCAAGTGACTTTAAAGTTTTCGAAAACATTCAACCACGTTAAAAGGTAAATTAATATTACAGGATTGAATAAGTTCAAGAAAACCTCCCGAATTTATATGGCGTATCGAGAAGATTATTTGATTTGTGAAACACAAGAAAGAACTCGTTCCATCCCATAGTTCTTACCTCCCTCCACACGTAACTGTATTGCGGGTAGCCTATGCATTAATCAAGAAATTCATTTACAATAATAAATAATTTATTAAACGGACTAATTGGGGAAAATACTTTAAAACATCGTTTAATTCACTAAACCCTATTTTTAAGATTAATATCTTACATAGAATACGATTCTGAAGATTTTATATATACTATAACACCGTACAGTAGCAGAAATTATTGTAACTGAAAATTTTAAAAACCCTTATTCTCGAACTTCAAAAGTTTTTATATCATATTTTTATTCGTAATGAAAAATGTTATTATTAAAATTACTCGATTTTTAAGCACTATTTTGTATTCTGATCACGGATGAGTTAACGATTCCGTGAAATCATTTATTGATGAAATGATACTTTTTTTAATTCCGATTTTATTTTTCTAATTTATACATCCAAACTGGCCAATAGAACTAACAACTAAGGATAGAATTCATATAAAATTCAACTCATTGTGTAAGGATGATGTATTATGCAGTACATTGTAATCCTTGTTTTGTTAATAAATTCTAATTGTGTATGATGTTTAGGAGTGTACCATGTAATGTATTATAAATATTTTGAAACCTATTTATCTTTTAAATCTGTCATCTTGTTTAATAATTATTATATATTATGATTTCTTTTTTGACGTGTTTTTCTTTTTTCATAAATTTTTAGTGTTATGTACGGTGTTTAGTGCCATGAATTTTTGTTACGAATTATAATTGGAAAGTTGAGTGGGGTACATTCCAAATTTTTTATTTAGTGTTATAAAAATAGTCCAATATATCTTCAGTTCTTAATGAATGAAGGAGCCCATTTTCAAAATTTGGCAATGATGACCGGTGTCGTATGCCCGTGAATGTATTTTCCGTCTAAAATGCGCCAGCAAATTGATGAAAAGAAATTTGAGAGTTGAATTGGATTTCATTCGAGTAGAGACCCATTTCAGGGCAATTCATTCCATCAGGTACTTCTGGTAAGTAGTTCCGGATTCAATTTTTCAAAAAATGAATACAGCCACGTTTAATGTACTTAAGAATTTTTGTTGTTTATATTGAGCAAGCACAATTTCGTTCGTCACAGCATTGAAAAAATACAAGTGACACTCCCATACATTTATACTACTCTTTAGTCAAAAGTAGTTTAATGCGAATTATACACAATATATACTCCATAACTGTGTATCTGTAGGAGAGCAGCGACAGGCATGGATCAACGGGACCATAAATCCCCAAACCTAGAATTAATTGTCAAACAGTAAAATGGAATTATAAGAAGTTATTTTATGTGTGTATATAAACTACATATAATATAATGCCCTAAAGCCCAAAGAAAAAAATATAATAATTTAATAAAACCGAGATTATTAACTGTATAGTTTATTTATGTATTTTAAGAGTATGTGTGCCTGTAATAAATGCACTTTCATCACTTCATGAATTCAGAGCTGATTTCTGAGTGCGCTACGGTGTGTCTATTACGAAGTAATAATTGAAAAGTTGAGTTCAGATTTTTTGAATGGTTTGAAACAAAATTGACACCACTCACGATTTCTCTTTGACAGTTCGAGGAACAATTGAAAGTACATTTATTTCTGGCAAATAACCTTCTACAGTTCACCTAATCACCACCTCTGCCACAACGATACTCAGTTCTTTTACCACTTATCGAAATGATACCTTACTTACGTTGCCTTCAGCGAATGTCAAAAGAAAGGACAATGAGGGTGAATTATGTACCACATATTTCCATGCTCTCTCTTGATATCCGCAGGCACTGATAGTGGCGTTTGCAGCATGTTTGGTGCTAGCGTGTCCAGCGCGTGCGCAACAGTACGAAGCACGCGACAGCGCCGACGATGATGATAGCAGAGAAGATGGTGGTGCACGGGTTGACTACTCGCGTTACTTCGGTGGCGGAGGCGGAGGCGGAGGCAGCGCAGCAGTCAGCGCCGTGTCACCCGACGGCGGAGCTGACTCTTCTGCAGGTTTTGTGAAACCCATCGACTTCAGCGTGTTGTTGGCCAATGCGCGCCTCGGCCAAGGCGGCCAGGAAGTCGCAGCAAGCTCCCGGCGCGTTCAGGTAATAGAATGACCCTTGCAGGACGATTTTTGGTGAAATGATGTCATCAGTTCTGTGTATGTATGAGACGGAGGGAGGATGACGAAGGACAACCACGGACAGACTACTATAGAGAACCACGAATTTCACTGTACTTTTCTAATAATTTTTTAAGAAAATTCGCGTGTCTCAATCGGTAGATCGATGTGCTGCTGACTTAATAGCTTGTATTCAAATCCGGGTCAGATAATGATAGTTTACTATAGCAGACTTTTACATCAACTAAATCTACCAAGACTATTAATTTACTTTGTTCTCTGCGTCTCTCGTTCGGTGGAACAATGACGCCTTTGTGTAATTTTTCGTATAATCTTCATTTTTTTCACTTTTTTCCCAAAATTTACACTTTAAACCAACATGAAAGGCACAGTAATATTCATATTCATTAGTCAAAGGATACGAATGGTACTAGTCAGTCGATGCTTCACCGATGTGTTAAGCTTCTGAGGCACCTACGCCTCCTCATTTCTCAAATACCTATTTCTAAATCACCTATTTCTCAAATACGTTATTGTTCCAGCGGATGAGTGAATTAAGAACCCTTTGCATTGAAGTGGTAAGAATCGAATCTCATGCTTCGAAAGTAAGCAGGTATTATTCCCAAACCGTGCAGCCTGCTTTAAAGTGAGTCCTGGGTCAATCCAGGCGGATCGAAAAGTAATAAGCGAAGTTTGCCTCACTTCTTCGTTTTTGAACAATAATCAAGCATCGAGAAACTCGATACTCTGT
Source organism: Laupala kohalensis (assembly GCA_002313205.1). NCBI lineage: Eukaryota > Metazoa > Arthropoda > Insecta > Orthoptera > Trigonidiidae > Laupala > Laupala kohalensis. The sequence continues at coordinate 773,790 of NNCF01126289.1, forward strand.
AACCCCCACCTAGTGTCAATTAGTGGTATCAGCAATACTTGAGTAGATATGTAAAACCCTAAAGACTGAATAATAAAACCTTTTTTGTATACTATTCAGTATAGAACTCAATTCTTTCGAATATCATAAAAGTTATTGATCAGATGATTTGTCCTATCTCTACGTTCCTTAATCTACGAAATATTTCTATAATAATTTCCCTTCAGTGTAAGAGACCTGAGACATTTTACCTCTAGATTCTTTAGGACCACCCCAGAAATCATTTTACGATTTCAAAATAATTTGATGGTACTTAACCACAAATCGGACACTAAAATCCCTTGGTAGTGGTTTGAATCTTGTCTCTTCAAACTCTTCATTTTGATATAAGTATCACTGTTTTACAGGACTTCTTCCGCGCTGCGGATTCTGAAAACGCAGCTTTGTTCGCGCCACCGACCGCTGACGTATTCGGCAGCTCTGCTCAGGCCAGTGAGGTGAATAATAACGGTACGGGATTCATCAGCGCATCCGTACGTTTCCCGTCCCTCTTCGATGCGGGTCGCGCGGAAGAAGGTTTCCGTCCACAGGACTTCCTACAGGTAAACCAATCTATTGTATCGACACTAAAACCAAGTGGATACAATACTAGAAGCGCATGTTTCTAGGGAGAAAGAAACAAGAAACAATAGTTAAAGTTGTTGCAAATAATAGAACAAACATGGCCAAATGTCATGACGAGAAATCAACGTGAAAAATTATTATGAATATTTCAAGCACCAAAGACCCGAGGGTATTTTTTTACGAAAGTCACCAAATATACGCAAACACAATCTCTGCCTTTTTAGGGTTTTGCAGTTGATACTACGTTATGATATGTAGACACGAAACTTTTCTCTTGTAATTTTTTATGTGTCTAAAAAAAGAATGATAGCTCATGAAATGTATTTTTGGTTTTCTTGTGTGAAGCACTAGAATTCTCATTTCTCTTCATCAATAATTTGACAAACCAGGAGTGTTATTACTGAAACTGTAGAGAAGAAACAGGTATCTTTATATGCAAATATGCTAGTGAGAATCCAATAATTTTCTACTTCTCGTGATTTTGGTAAGATGCTCCATAGATGACAGGCGTTGTTCACTTCCTTCCTTTTTTCTCGTCCTTGTCACTGACGAATTTAGTTTTGGTGTTTTAAAAAGTCAGTGAATCGAAAAGCAAGTTCGGTTCCTACAATATCACCTACTAACTCTTCTCTGAGCAAATTTCTTTATTCACTACAACACATTATGTGGTGCAGTGGAACAAAACATTTGTCGACGCAAAATTTTAAAAAGTATGATGTAACTATTACCTTCCTTTGCATAAATATAAAACTAAATCGTATGTCTTGTTTTGAATTTTTTCGTATTTCCCATGGTTCATAGCAATAAACAATACTTAATAATTTATTTTTAAGGTGTATTATTTTAAAAATATTTTAATACGACTGTCTTATTCCGTTAGGTTGGCGGAAGTGAAAATAAAGAAACATCTCCCCATCAACCAAGTGGCTACTCTCCGTCTTTTTCCAAGTTCGACTCTGAATATAATCCTCAGTCGACCTACGGCAAGTCATCGTACACGTCCGACGCACCATCGCGCTCTCTGCCTGCAGCTCCCACATACCGTCCTTACCTCCCCATCCAGTCCCAGTCCCCACCATCAGCAGCGCCATCCTCACGCAGCAGCTCACCGTACCAATACCAACATGGGCCATCTGCACATCAACCATCATCTCCCGCTGTCCCCATCAATGTTTATGGAAGTAAATCGACAGCTTCACACTCTGCTCCTTCGGAACCTCATGAAGGGAAATCCAGCTATCTGCCACCTCCTCTGATTGATTATACCACGGCAATTAGAGCTATTAAAACAGCTCCTTCCAAGGTAAATCCAGACTACTATTCTCCTTCACCTTACCAATCTTCCACTGCAGCTCCCGTTCCTAAATTGGACTACAGTGTTGAACCTTCCGGAGAATCCTACAGTGCGACGAATACTGAAGCTCAAAAGGATGGTGGGGCTCCCAAGAACAAGAACTGTAAAAAAATCGACAAGACTATTTCCACCGACGATTTAGTGAAAGGTAGATTCAGGCGAGCTACCGCCATGACGTGCTACGTTTGTGAAGATCCCAAAACAGGAGGAAATTACGAGGAGTGCTCATATGCCACGGAACCCAAGTCCAACAAGTATTTTATCGGACATGCTCAATCTTACAAATCTGACAAGCCTCTTGACTTGAAAACGTACAGATACCGAAGAAGTATTGACCCTTTTAGTTTTGGTGTTTATTCTCACGACGAACCATCCTTCAGTGCAGACTCTAGTTACAAGTACCCTTATGGTGGTTCCAAAAACCCCGAGAACTATCGCTTCCGAGAAGAAGATTTTGCCCCGAGTCACGCTGACTATTCTGCTGCTCCTAGCGACAAGAATTGCAAGAAAGTACAGAAGGATTCTATGACTTGTTATGTATGTAAAGATCCGAAGGGAGGTAGCTATGAACAATGTTCGTATTCCGCAGAGCCAAAAGCCAATAACTATTTTGTAGCTCGAGAGTCTTCCTTTAACTCCGGTAGCCCGAGCCCCTACCGAGAACGTTATCGAAGAGACGATTCGTATGGCAGGACATCGGACATTGATCACGATTCCGGTGATTCATCTCGTAGTAGTCTATCCTCCAGCGATGAAGGTCGCCCTGGAGTTGGGCTAGATCCTTTCCTGTACGGAGAACCGAAACTATATGACCCTAAGGCGGATAAGGAGTCATCCGCTAGCGAAAACTCTGATTCATTTTATGCGCCCTACCGCACCTACGAAGAATACTTCAGCCACCTCTTCCCAGAGCTTACGCCCCGCGAAGCCAGCGCTAGCAATCATGAAGGTGTGTCAGAAGAAAAAATACCGGGTTTTGAATATAAAACTTCCATCCCAGACTTCTTTACTGACAATGAAAAGAAGAAAGACTTGGACGCAGTTTTAGGTGAATTCAAATCCAAGGATCGTTCTCACTGTAAGAAAGTGTTCAAAGACAAAATGACGTGCTACCAATGCGTCGATAAGCAGGGTATGCAACACGAGGAATGTATGTTTGTCGCTGCATCGGAGCCCAAAAGTCAGCATCTAGCCTATAAAGAAGTGAAAGAGTTCAGTCTACTTCCTAAGAACGTCGGAGCCGATGCGGATTCTTCCTCCAAGGTAGCGGTGACTGCTTCCTCCACACCGGTGGAACCCACACTAGCGGTGGATAGTACAGATCCAGACATCGTGCAGGCCCTCGCAGACGCAGCCAAGTTGAAACGCGACGCTGCGTTAGTGGACGAAATGTTGGCGGCGGCGACCGCACCACGAAAACAGCATCGACGTCAGGCCAACAGCCCTCCCCCGCGCCGTCCTGCTCCCACCGAACCTGCGCAACCTGAACTCTCAGAGAAAGACCGTAGTCCCGATGGCCTCTACAGTGAGGAGACCAGGCATGTCTTCGATCCTGTGTTGAAAGTCACACTCCCTGCGTACATGTTGCAACGCTCGGAGCACGAGGCTATCTTCGACGAGGTGATGGCGTCGGGTCGCTGAGACAAGGAACAACAGTCTCCAGCAAATACACTAGCGGCACAATCCTTCAGACTATGCAGGAAAACAATCTGCGAGACGGAAAAGATATATTCTTCAAGATTTAATTGAGATCGGTTAGATTGAAAAGTTCTTAACTGTTTATCAATCACTTTCAAGTGTAATCTATTTTGTAAACGAGAATTAAGGCGATAATGGGGAACAAGTGATTTTTGAGGGTTATAAATATCCTTAATATTATATTTAATTTTTCTTCTTATAATTCTTTATTACAAGCATCCTCATTATCACTTGCTCATTATTCCTGTTAGCCAAGATAACATTCTCTTAAAAAACTTAATTAAAAGAGAAGCGCCTAAGTTATATTTTATGTGATAAAACGAACTGAAAGAAAATATACACGGATAAGTACAGTATTCACAACAAGTATGAAAGATATTAATTTAATTTAAGTTATGACTATATATCATAATAGTTTGAACAACTATCAAGGAGTTCAAAAATTATATTTCTTCACACTTATTTGAACTCAGTATATTTCAAATTAACATACTTTCTCTTATTTATATATTGAATATTTTACTCGAATATATCAATTTCATGTATTTGTAAATGAATAGTTGTCTGTATTCTGAAAAATTACTTGTGTTTGTATGAAGTTAATGAATTTTATTTTCTAGTGAGTCAAGTAATCGAGGGTCAGAATGTCATGACGTTATGATTTAAAAAATCGTGGAATATATTTCGGCATTGAAGAATAATCACTTGTTAATTCCAGCACTGCAATAAAATAACTCAACAATGATTAATAAGTGTATTTGTTATTTTTTGGTAACCTTAAATCCCAACTTCGATGCTAAGTTCTCGAAGTAAAATTCGTTGAAGTATCTCAAGAGATATGGAAGACACGGCACCATCATCCCATGTCGGAATATTATTTACGTATTTTCATCTTCGTTTGAAATATGTCAATAAATTATATTTTAACTTCCTGCATTCTTTTTAGAAATACGTAGAATTTCAAGAAATAGACATTTTTGAGGGGGGGGGGGTCTCTCCTCTTTTTGAAAATATATAAATCTGCCGTTTTGTCGTTTCGTTTGAAGATATTCGTACACACGCATAGATAAGACCACTTGTAAGCAGCGTGCTTCAAGAATTAAGAAAAGAGATAGCGACAGAAAAATTAACTGTAATTAATTTTCCATCTAAAAGATAAAAAATTCCACAACATTGCTAAGTTACAAATGCACACAAACAAGAAGATTAATCTTCGTCTAAATTAATATGGCGTCTGGGTGGGAATCGAATCCGAACCTTCTCTCTACGGATCTTAGGGTCAGTCTCCATTTTCACTACCAAAATTCAATTATGAACATGCACATTTATTTCAATTTTCGAGACTACGATGGAAGAGAAAATACTCTGTTACATAAATTATTACACGTATTTTCTTGAATAATTGTTTAAATTTCTGTGAGCGGCTACTAATCCCCTGCCCTTCAGATCACGTGGCGACGCTGGGGAACCCGTGGGTTGAGAAGGCTCGAAAAGCCTGGAAATTTGATAGCACATTTCTTAACTATTTTTTAGCTCAAAATTAGGAAAAACTGTTTTTTGTCATTGAATTGAATCTTAAATGTGTGAAACGAAAACTGTTGACTAATTTACAGCCGAATTTAAAGTTGTTTTAAATATACTATTAAAAAACAAAACAAATCGATTTAAAGTTCATTGGAGATTTGAGATAGTGCTTACCTACTTGTATCTTTCAACCTAAAATCATTGATTGTTATAAACAATGTAGGCTCGTTTACACTAATATCACAAAATTGAATGAAGAAGTAATATTAGAGGAAAATATTTCTTGATGAGGATAAAATACAATCTGAGTTGAAGTGATTTAACCCGACAAACTCCTCAATGTTGTTCTGCAGAAGGCGCCCCAGTAGATAACGTAACGATTTTTCTGATTCTTGGTTTCATTATTTTTATTTGCTTTGTTTGCATATAAGCGCTTCTTAGAGAAAGTCACAGCGCGAAGAAATACTACACAAAAGGACTACAGCTTCGAAATTAAGCACACACGTTCTCTAGGGTTAACCATAGTGCACAACCAAGAACATTTTTTTCGAAATTTGATTTATATTATATAATGTTTTATTGAACCTTTAAATATTTTATTTTGTTGCCTAATCGAAAGAAATTGACGCCCAGAGTTTCGAAATTTGGCACACATCTTCCCCGGGGTTGGTCCTCTAAATGAGTTTTCAAAATTCGAAACTTCCTTTTTGTATTTTTAGACATGTCTTGTCACCCGCGAAGCGATGAGACCGACTGAGTTAGTGCTGCGAAATCGGTAGAGACGTTCCTCGAGGTGGGCATCCAGATGCACTAGAATGATGTTTTCGAAATTCGAATTTTTTTCATTCAATATTAATATGTTGTTGGCGTCAACGTTGGAGCGATGAGCTCCGAGTTCGGCAGACGTATTTTATAAGGAGTATCCGAGAGCAATACTTACGAATTTTGGTTGTTTTTTTTCTTTCGTAAAACAATTTTAGGAAAAATAGCTGTACCAAAAAATATATTTTCATGCTAGACAAGCAGCGGGATCAGTTTGCTCGTCTATATACTGCAAGTACTCAGAATAAAATGTCAAAATTATATATGTTGCAGTTTTATACATGGCCATGGAGAAAGAACAGGAAAGTGGGCCGATGTCAGTAATTATTTTGGTACTAGCTTGTTGCCCGGGATTTTTCTTACTTGTAAGACCAATCTTATTTTACTCAGGAAAATATAAAATCTATTTATTATGAAATACCAAAATAATTTCACTATTTTATGTACATCATCCTAATTTTACAAAATTCCTTACGACAGTTCCTGGTACCGTGCCAATATAATCACACAGCGAAACCGAGGCTCAGTCTTACAATGTGACCATGGTCAATTCTACGTAGGCCATGATCTGTCGATACTAAAAACTGTTAATAATTTGTTTGTCAAAAATGTCGTTACAAACTGCGTATGACCACATAGGGGACAATAAACTAATTTACATTCTCAAGAAACAAGGGACCGTATTAAACCACCAATTATGATCAAGGACTCTAGGGCGGTTGCGGATTTAGTAAATTTATAATTTATAAATTTATTGTCAAAAAACAATACAGACTGCGTATGACCACGTGGAGGACAATAAACTAATTTACTCTCCGGAAGCAAGCAAGGGACCATCCCATCAATTCCGATCAAGGGCCCTAAGGCAGAGGCGGATTCAAAAATTTCAGCAAAA
>NNCF01126289.1:780898-795881 GCA_002313205.1 Laupala kohalensis
AAATCCGCCTCTACCAGAAGGAAAAACGGAGAGAAACCCGGGCCAGGATGGGGCTACAGAATTTATGTACACAACTGTGCCAAAGTTGAGTACACATAAAACTAAATTAATATGAGCCATACGGCAACACAACCATGCAAGAAAATAGTTTTTGAAATTGTTATAAGTTGTTTGAAAAGTGCTACAGCAATGGCGTGATAAAGTACAAGACGAATTTAACATTTATTAAAATCAATAAATTCTTTTACAGTGTAGAAGCACTGGTGCAGGAGGTAGTTTTTAACTGCGGATTTGAAGATATTCAATTTCATAATGTCTTTTATATTCTTGGGTAAAGAATTATATATAACGATTCCCGAATGATAAGGTCCTTTTTGGCAAAGAGTGCTTGACACTCTAGGGCGATGAATAATATTCCTATTGGGAGTATTGTGTTCGTGAACGAGACTATTTCGTATAAAGCAAGGGTGGTGCTTCAGTAATTCGGTCTTAACAAACACGACCGTTTCATAGATATAAATGCAGGGAAGTGTTAAGATATTTAATTCCTTGAATAAAGGTTTACAAGAGTTTCGGGGGTNATTATTTAGTATTTTATTGTTTCCACATGTTGTCATGATCATGTTATGTTATCATCATTTTATCGCAAAAGCTACTACATTTATCAATACTTCATTACAATAGTCATTAATACTTTTACGGTATAAGAACGACTTTGGCTGATGGATTCGAAATTGTTTTTCACGTTGACAGCACTGACTGGTATCACTGTCATTTAAGTGGCATCAGACTTGCATTCTCGTGTTTGTCTGTGTATAGGTTATGTGGAAAGTATATTTCAAGTGATACAACTTTTATACTACTATAATCTGTGATTCTGTGTTGTGGTGAGTGTTTCTTCATTAGTAATCTTTTGTTCCTTTTTGTACGGTGGACATTAATGTGAATTTCGGCAACTTCTTGAAGAAATGGTAATTAGACCCCATTATTAAGTTCAACATTTAGTTTGTTACTGTATCTAATGCCTTGAGGCCCTCGTTGAGAATACTCGATTTGATCTGAAGACAATCGCATTTTTTCGAAAATAAATGTATTACGAGACTAATGGAAATGTTGTTGCTGGTCTTCCTAGTATTTTATTGTGTAATAGTTGCTTTTGTTTGTAGTGATGTAATTTTGACTGTGCCTTTAGCCTGACACCTTTGTATTGATCTCTTATGTTTGATCAATTACAATAAAATTTATTGAGAAACTGCCATTTTCCATTTCTTTAGAATATGTGTGACACTAGAAATTGTCATTATACTTGGATTAACTGATGAAACAAAACTACTCTTGTTTGACTTTTTAATTTTTAAGTGTAGATGTCTGATGATGATGATGTACCACAGTTATCAGCTAGCACCTTAGCTGCTTTACAAGAGTTTTATGCTGAGCAAGCTGTTAAAGATGAGAAGTATGTGATTATTGATAATTCTCTAGTTGAGGAGAACACCTTTGATGCCAATTGGGTAGAGTACTTTTCGTAAAAGTGTAGTATAGTTGTCTTATTTTTATTAATTATACTGTCGATTTGTTTCAGCAACTTAGTCAATTTTGGTATGACAATAATACATCATTGAAGTTGGCCAAAGAAGCATTAAGAATTGCTGGATCTGAAGGAACAATTTGTTTAATTTCATGTCCAACCTTATTTTCCAAACTTAAATTTTTATCCCCTGATTGCAGAGGTTAGTGTTAGTTAATCTCATTTATTTTCCTAATTTTTCATATTGTTAATTACTACGGTTAATTGTTAAGTGTTTACGGTAGTTGTGTACTTTTTACTTTATTGAAGTTACAATACTTTTAATACATTTTATTTAAATTTTGAAAAATTATGTTCTATTTAATGCAATGAAATTTATTGATGTCTTGTAATTTTTCTGGTTAAATTGTTTACATCTACTTACTAGTTTTCTGCATTATTTCATTTTCACTAATGAGTTGCATATTAATTTACTGAAATTCTCAGAAGACCAAAGTATTTAACTTTCATGCTATTCCTAATTTTTTTTTATAAGTGGAAGCCAATAATAGGATTCTTGTTTCAGTGACTTTGTTGGAATATGATAGACGGTTTTCAGTTTACGATGGTTTCAACTTTTATGACTACAAGGATCCTTTAAATGTACCTAAAGATTTGAAAAGTACGTTTGACATTGTTATAGCTGATCCTCCATTTTTATCTGAAGAGTGTCTGTCACGAGTTTCTCAGACAGTTAAATATTTAGCCAAGGATAAAATAATACTGTGCACAGGTAAAATTTATGAGTAGTTAAACCACAGTTTTATGAGTGTACATAATTTTATGAGCATTTTTTATCTGAAATATGTTTGACAGGGGCTGTCATGGAAGATTTGGCAAAAAAGTTATTGGATCTAGAAGTCAGCAGTTTTAAACCTCAGCACAATTGTAATCTGGCAAATGAATTTAGATGTTATTCCAACTATAAAATTGACAAATATATTGAGTAAACTTAGTACATTTGTTCTGTTTACAAAATATTAGACAGAGAAGTTTTTCTCAAATAGATTGATATTGCTGCTCTATTGAATAATTTCTGAAAACCAATTTGTATCTCCTAAATAAGTCATTTGTTGTGAGATTCTTTAAGATAAGTATATAAGGTATATTTGTTGAAACAAACAATTATTTACTTCTGAAAAGCAACATAAGAGTAAGAAACAGCACTATAATAATTCTACATTGTTATAGAGGCAAAGAAGCAAAATGAGTGAAATTACTCGTCCTAAACCAGGAGAAAGTGAAGAAGATCTTTTGCGTCAACAGAGAGAGTTTCTTAAAGGAACAATCTCTCCTTCCGTCAAAATTATTAACAAGCGAAGTGAAAAACGTGTTTCAAAATTTGCAAATAAACATAAACTATTGAAAAAGGACAGTAATTCAGCAATAAGCTCTAGTGTTCTTGGTGATATCAAGGAGAAAATCCCTGATTACAACAATTGGAGTATGTCTCTTGGGGATTCCAAGAAAGGTTTCCCAGAACCATTTTCAAGTGATGTTACTCATCAGGATGAAAGAGTCAGTGTTTTTGCAGAACAACTTACTCAACAAAAGTTGGTTCCTGTAGCTGAACCTATGGAATCATCAGAACTTGAAGAAAGATCTAATATTGCTGGAAATAGAAGTTACATACTAGCTGGACTAGATTCTGTGTCAATCCATCAAGAGAATCTAAAACATTTGAGCAAAATGTCTCCTGAGCAAATTCTTGCAGAACAAGAGAATTTAAAACGATCTCTTGACCCAAATCTTTTGGAATTCATTCTTTCAAAACGTAAATCCAAAACACAACAATCAAATGATTGTTGTATGGAAGTTGATAAATGTGAATCAAATGACAAAGATACAGTTCCTTCCTCAGACACTAATGTCAGACAAATCAATGTTCCTGAGGATGTGATGTCACTGAAACAGGAAAATAAATGGTTGCATATGGATGTTCTTGAAGGAGACAAGTTATCATGGATTGGTGACATTACTTCTGTTAAATATATTGATCCGGATCAACCGTACAATGCTCGGTTTGATTTCCAAGGCCTCTTGATGCCTTATGTTTCTGAGAAAATCGATGTTAGAGAAGGTCTTTACAATCATGGAGATGAACCAGAGAGACCTGGTTATTCTCTAGAAGAACTTTTTCAATTGTCTAGAAGTTCTGTTCAGCAGCAAAGAATTATTGCATTGAACGTAATATCCAACATTTTGGAAAAGGCGAAGAAAGGTTATTATGATGAGTGTTTTAATGATGGACTTGTCTCATTGTTACTTGATCATGATCTCTTTTTGTTGCTACGGTTTTCCCTGGATGACAACACTGAAGCTGTTTTGGTCCCTGCATTGTCTGCTATGAAAAATCTTCTTTGTTCTGAAGTTGATGAACTTTGTTTAGACAGAGCTTTAGGTTGTTCAGGGTGTTTACAACAACCTTTCCTTGAGGTTGAGGATGATTTGTCTACAAAAGGCAATAAGCCAAATGAGGTAGAGTTGAAAGATTATCAGATTTTGAGACTAGATATTGTTAAAGGAGCATTGCGGACAGATATTGTGACTCGAATAAGATACATTTTAGAAGTACTCCAACCTTGTCCAAATGCTGTTCTTTCATGTTTGCATATATTAATACAATTAGCCAGGCATTCATTTTATAGCATTCATACTATTTCACAATGCCCTCGTTTAATCCATATAATTGTGGATAAGTTTGTCCCAAAAAGTTGGGCTCCAATTGTTGATGGGAGAAAACCATCTGAAATGCATTCTGTCTATAATGTACCATTAGTCCAAGCTCTCAAATTGCTCAGACTACTTTTACCTTCTGGTGATGTCATGTCTGATTTGATACACAAATACAAAATTATGACTTCTATTATGAGTTATATCAGCATTGACCCAAGAGAATGTTCTTTACCTTTTCAGGAGGCATTAAGGCTCACACTAGATAGCTTTTATATTTGGCAGACGTTTCTAGCTCATAATTTAGGAACTGAAAGCTTTATTGATATGCATCCTATTCTTATGAGACTTCTTCAGTATCATTTTTCATGTACTTCTGCAGATGATGGTTCTGTGTTTAGTCATGAACATGGAACTGCTTTGATATCACTTATTGAGCAAGCTGTGCATGTTGCTCATTATCACAACACTTCACAAACTCTTTTTGAGTCTAAATTAGCTGATTATCATGTAAAAGAGTTTTGTAGTATTCTTCAATTGTGTTTGGCAAAATGGTTCTCACAGTTAAGTACTGCTACCACTTTGACATTTTCTGCTATGAAATTGGTGGGTGCTGCTCTGAATTGTCTGCTAACATTTTTTAAATATAATTTTATTTCTGAAGTTTTGACATGGGGGAATGATTTGGAGAAGTTCCTGGAGTCAAGTGTAATGGTATTTCTCAGAAGTCCTGGCTTTCAAAAAGCAACAATCAATTTGAAAACATCCTCTTGTTTGTTGTTTGAGGGCCCTTTGGGTACAAAGCGTGACCCACCTCCTTTGCCATCAGTGGGATCTCTTATGTGGAAAGGAGCAAGTCTAACTCCTGTGTTGAAAGAGATATCTCCTATACCTTTAATACATGGAATTTCAAACTTTCTTAAAACCTTGTATAGTATCCACAAAGATTTGAACTCAAAATATTTAGAATTATTTATAACTGATAAATATATATTAGAGTACATAGAAAATATGAGTAAGAAAGATGTTTCTCATATGGCAAACTACTGGTTTTGTCGCATGGAAGTCAATATGCTTGCATCATTGTGTCAATTAATTTATTTAAAAGGTTTATACAATGATACGTTCCATTACTTGGCATTCAGACTGGTTGGTGTGATCCAGGAAGACAACAAATATGTATTATTAGATCTAATGAAAAACATCATTTTTAACCCACATTTCTTTGTAGAAACATCATTTTGCAAAGAAATGGCAGCTCTTCAACTTAGTGATGGGAGTGTTAATAAAATCACAGGAAGTAAAAAAAGTAGTGGAATTTTGGAAAAATTGCCTCAAATTTTTAATTTTTACCAAAATTATTTGGAATTGAATAACACTCCACCTTATAACCACATGATGAAAGTTGCAAGTGAAACAATAAAGAGTAGACAAAAGTTTCCATTACCAAGAGATTGGCCTTATTTCCCAATTTTATCTCTTCACAAAGAGGGGAAAGCATCAAAACAAGCTGATAAAGAATCAGTTGATCAAGTTTCTAAAACTTTAGAATGGATACTACTACTTGAAGAAATGAGACCAAATGTCTTAAGTGTATATCCTGTTGGGGAAAGATTTTGCCACATTTCCAAAGTATTTTTATCAGCAAGTGATGTATTCCTGGATCCTTATGTTCATAATTTGTTGTCAAATGCTTTAAGGTACCTCATGAAATGTAAAGAAATGAGATTGCAATCTTCATTCTATGATTTGTATGGACAATTACTTGAGCAATTTGCTGCAGCGTCATATGGTGATTCACTCTTTGGTCAGTTCCTTTTAGTTCCCTTACAACAAAGACAGAGTAATTCTCTCCGCAAACAAGTTTGGAGTGAACATGCTGCAGTCCTTCGTATTCTTTCCACACCAATCAGTGATCTTATGTTTCCAATCAATGAAATGTTGGAACCGTGCGAAACTGATCATTCTTTACTTCAAAGTTACCTTGAGTGTTTGGCTCTTGGAATGGTGCAAGAAAATTGGTGTCCTGTGCTCTATAAAGTTGCCCTTCATCATGTCAGTACATTTATAAAATTGCATAATGGAACTACTTTTGCAGAGCAATTAAGATCAAGGATAAATAAATTGGGAAATAAGAATTTGCAGCTTATATTGTTGGAAACAGGCTTATAGGTGTAAGATCTGTTTTTTAGTATAATAATATAAGTATAGCAAGTGTGTTTAAATACATATATCAATATGCTTTTTTCAATGGTTAATTGTTTATTTGTTTGCTACTATGCTTGTATAAAAGAAAAAAAAATTCTGTTTTACGAAATTGGCCTCTATTTAACATACTCTGAATTATAAAGAGAGAGAAAAGTTGTTTTGCGTGAAAATGCCAATTATTTATTGTCTTTGTGATAAAACTTTTCATGTGATTAATAAAAACAATTTTTTGTAATATAATAATTGACAAAGTCATTTCAACCCAAAATAGTTCAGTTTCTTTGCTGAAAACTTGTATTGAATGTAATGAGATGTAAATTGTGGACTTGGGATGATTTTTGCTACAAAATTAGATAATCAAAGTTCATAACCATCTATTGTTTTGCTTTGATCTGAACATTTAGTACCAAAGGAATTTCTAAAATGATTTACCCTTAAGGAGAAGCATTAATAAAGAGTGCAAACTAGATTCTACCTACACTTCCATGGCTTGGATAGATTAGCAGCCCTTCTTATGATCTATTTATCATTTTATGACTCTAGATCACTTATGATTTACATTTAGGGTCCAGAAGAAAGTTATAAGGATATATTAAAGCCAAGTTACTATGATTAAATATTTGTTGAGAAATGCATCTGTCTTGTTCTTTGCCAAGGATGGCTTCTGGGAACCCTTGCTCCTTTTATCAATATCAGCTAACTGATTCTTGGACATTCCTCTGGTGGCAAGCGGTGTAAGATTTTGAAATTAGATATTTCTCCTATGGGATTTCAAAGTACGAAACTTTTCTTGACAAGGTGTATGAAACTCTCCCAAACCAATAAGTAAAAATGACTAAAAATTTCTTCCTCAAAATTGCCTATGATCAATATTCGGTTTCTCATCCAAAAAAAAGTGCTAGATCTTTTAATGTGTTCAAATTATGAATATGTGTCTAAAATGTTATTCTAGTGTAATTACACGGTTATTTTGTCTGCACTATTTAAACCTCAGTGCAGTCTTAATTTGTTCTGTTGGCCCGGGTTTTGCTCCGGTTTTCCTTCAGGTAGAGACAGATTTCTTATACAGGTTCTCTAGATTTTGTCTAGGGGTGTGTTTATTGAAACAAGAAATCATGAATTTAGTATTATTTCAATTGTTATGATTTTTCAACACTATAGGCTTTTGTTGAAATTTTTTGCGTTAAATTTCAAACTTATTGACATTCTATTAGTATTATAACTCGCAGCTAACTTTTTATATTATCTAGGAATTTTTGCTGAAATTTTTGAATCTGCCTCTGCCTTAGAGCCCTTGACTGGAATCGATGGAATGGTCCCTTGCTTGCTTCCGGAGAGTAAATTAGTTTATTGCCCTCCATGTGGTCATACACAGTTTGTGTACATCAAGCCAGTTACACTGACAATAAATATATAAATGATTTCCAGTTGGAGAGCTGTTACAAACTGCATAGGACGACGTTGAGGTCAATTCAGTAGTTTACTGAGCTTGAATAATAACTAATACACACAGTGCTTTTCCTTCTTCTTCAGTTGGCTCTACAGTCCCAAATGGACCTTCACCTCCTCCATTTTTCCCTGTCTTTTTGACGCGAACTTCCTGTTAATAATCCTTACTTTCTTCAAATCTTCCTTCACTGACCCCTCCATAGATTCTCCTGAGAATTTTCCTTTCAAAGATTTTCAATCTTTCTCGTACCCCTTTTGTTAATGTCCATGTCTCAGAACCGTACACAATCACCGGTCTAATTAGTGTTTTGTATATCCTAATTTTGGTTTGGCGAGCCCGATATTTTTAATTAATGGAAGTAGAGCAAAATATGCTTTATTAGCATTTGTTTTCTTCTATCTATCTCCATATTTATTTCATTTCTCGCTGTAAGCAACGTTCCCAGATAAATAAATTCTTGTACTACATCAAATTTATGTTTACCAATGATAATTTTGGTATCTTTGATATTTTTCCTTCTGGAGACTGTCATAAATTTTGTTTTTGCTTCATTTACCTTCAGACCAAGCCTAGAGGTATATTCTTCCAACTGGATAAATTTTTCCTTCACATCCTCCACTCTCCTCACTGATATCACTATATCATCCGCAAACGCTACTATTTGGTGTGTTCTATACAGAATGTTCCCACGGTAGTCTATTCCAGCCTTACGAAACGCTATTTCCAATACGTTAAACAACATCGGGGCTATATCCTTATCTAAATCCTGTTTCAAGGCTTATTTCTTCCGATAGGTTTACACCTGTTTTAACGTTAGCTTGGTTCTCGTCATTCATTAGCCTGCACATCCCTACCAACTTTTTAGGTATTCCCATCTCATGCATCTGATCCCACATTTCCTCTCTCCAAATACAGTCGTAGGCGGACGTAGAATCGAGAAATAGATGGTGTGTACTAATATTTCTTTCCCAACATTTATCCAATGTCTGTCTCATGATACATATCTGGTCTATTGTTGATCTATCCGACCGAAATCCACACTGATACTCTCCAATCAGCTCATCTACATATGGTTTGAGTCTATAACACACTATTTTAGACAACACTTTGTAGCCTGTGCAGAGTAAGGTGATGGCTCTATAATTGTCACACAACGTTCCATCCCTTTTTTGTGTATTGGATTAATAATTCCACATTTCCAATCTCTGGGTATTACTTCCATTTCCCAAACTTTCGTATTCAGTTGGTGCATAATTTTTATCATCGCATCCCCACCACATTTATACAATTCACTCTGAATACCATCGCATCCTGGCGCTTTAACACTATAGAAGTTTGCTACTGCTTTTTTGTCTTGTACCGATGGTGGAACTACGTCTGGTTCTGCTGTTTGGTATTCCCCATGTTTCTCATATCCCCTCTTGCTTCCATCCTCTTTGTACTGAAAATGATTCGCGTAGTACTCTGCCAATCTACTCGAAATTTTGTTTCCCTCCGTTAGAATTGTTCCATTATGCGCTCTAATGATTACTGCTCTAGGTTTGAATCCATTCTTGATGTATTTGACTTCCCTGTACCATTCTCTAGCTTCTCCGCAATTGTACTTTTCCTTAATATTTTCCATCTTACTATCCCACATTTGTCTCTTTTTCTTCCTATACAGCTTGTTACACTCCTTTCTTTTTTCCTTTATATGTTTGTTCGCTTTGTCTTGTCGGTCTTCTCCTGTACTTTAGACACGCCATATTCCTTTCATGGAGAGCCTTTCCACATTCTTCATCAAACCACTCATTTCTTTTTGGTCTTCCCTCCTTCCCTAGCACCTTCCCCGATATTTCTACTATGCTTCCCCTTACATAACTCACATCTTTTCTACATTTAACTAATTCTCATCATTGATTTTCAGGAGAGCGTTTTCTAGCTCTTTACAATATTTCTCCTTGTATTCCTTATTTTCTAATTTTTTAACATCCCATTTCCCTTTTCTTTATTTTTGGTGTCTTACTAATTTTCAAATTAACTTTGGCCCTTACTAGAAAATGGTCCGTTTCTACCTTTGCTTCCCTCATACTTCTTACATCATTTATATTCTTACAATGTCTCCTGTCTACCACTACATGATCTGACTCAAATATCGGCTGCCAGGTGATCTCCAACTCCCCTTGTGACAACTTTTGAGTGGATACCATGTATCTGAGACCGCAAGGTTTTTACCATTGACTAGATCCACTAACCTTCTTCCGTTATTGTTAGTATTTTCGTGTATGGTATATGGTCCATATGCTGGTAGCACAAACCTTTCCTTGCCCACTTGGGCATTGAAATATGATGGTATAGTGTCGATGACTCTCTAATTCAGCGTAGAAAATCTCCTTTACATCATCCTCTTTCTCCTCTGTAGGAGCATGTACAGATACAAATGTAACATAAAATTTCATCCTAAGTCTAATGAGACAAATTCTTTCATTTATTAGCCTATAATCTATCAAACTGTGTTGTACCCTACCATTTAAATAGAACCCTGTGCCAAATTTATGTTTTCCTTCTTTCCCACTATATACAATTGTGTATTTGCCTTTAGAATCCACCCCCTTCCCGATCCACCTAATCTCTTGCAGTGCACATATATCCATTTCAAACTCTGCCATTTGCTTTTCTAGTTCCTTTACCGCCCCCTTTCTGTATGTCTTAACGTTCCAAGTTCCCATGTTCATTACCTTATTCAATTGCCTATTTCCGTCATACTTGGGATTCCACTTCCGAAGCTTCTGAGTTTTCCTAACCTTAACCTTTTTTACATAGGGTGTTAACCTAACCCCCTGAGATCCGGAGGACCAATGATTTTTGGTCGAGGTTTACTCCCCTAGGGGGGCTTGTTCCACTACACCTACAGAGGCCCCCCTCCCCCCTGGTTTTCTGTCAGGGATTCCTTCCCTTCGCCTATGGCTCCCGTTTTAAAGCACCGGAGACTCGCCTTTAGCCTGTTCTCGGTAGCCACAACGCAAGTTGGCCTAGGTAACCGACTCGCATCCTCTGCCATCTCCGGTGAGATGGCGCAGAGTCGAGAAGGCACCCATGGCCACCAGCATCTCAGAATCTTAAGCTAAGGTTCGGAGAGCCACACACTGTGTTTTGGCCAGGGGTCCCCTCTTGGAGATGAGGGATAGGGCTCTGACAGAGCCCTATTTAACGGGACAGCATGCAGGCACTTAATGGTATACACGTATAGGCATTGTGTATCCCACCTGCGCCATATCAGCCCATTGACCCCCCACAGTGCTTTTCCGTTCATGGTTATTTTTCTTAAGTTCAATTTCTTGAGGTAAAGTAAGATCATTTTGAGTATAGGACTCGCGGCTGGCAGAGCTCGTATCTATATTGAACTTACAGACAGCTTACGTTCAGCCAATGAGAACTAGGTACGAATGAAAGTGGCGTCTTTCTAGAAATTACCAAAACAATGCCAAGTAACATCTCTCATTTAGCACCTTATAAATTTAAAGTACATAAAAAACTAGACTCCTACAATAAAGAGTAAGTATAAAAAATTAAGTCATTCAGAAACAATGAATAACTACCCAAACGCTCACTCATACACGCATAAATAGATAAATGTACGTAAAGAGGTAAAATGAGTGGAAAAAAAGAACAAATGAAAGTATCGGACAATAGAAAAAATGTCAAGTAGAGGATGTATTCAATGTAATATCTATGTTACATTGAATGACGGTAATTAGGTGTGTAGTG
Source organism: Laupala kohalensis (assembly GCA_002313205.1). Lineage (NCBI taxonomy): Eukaryota > Metazoa > Arthropoda > Insecta > Orthoptera > Trigonidiidae > Laupala > Laupala kohalensis. Next base: position 792,544 of record NNCF01126289.1, read on the forward strand.
TAATGCCTCAAAATATTGAAGTGAATTTCATCAAAGCATGTATGCGTCATATGAAAGTTTGTAAGTCATTATGGCAAAAATATCCTTTTGTAATTTATCTGCAAAGAATCGAGAGACTGGCTTAGCGAGTATTCACAGTAATCTCTTTTTTCTTCTTCAATAAATTGAAATTATTATAACTACACATAGTATGACGGAATAAGACTGAAGGAACTAGTTAAGAAACATGCAACGAACGACTTCACGCAACCACACTTCAGGAAACATACGACAAAATACGCACCAACGTAGCTCAAAGAGGTCCCAGTCTGGGATTGTCTAAACGTAACACCTTGCGTTACGTTGGAGTTGGCTCAACTTAGCTTGCTGCGTTTCTTATGTCCTACGGCCGGACACGCGTCACCTTACATAGGGCTTACGAGTTTCGTACGATACGTATTCGTCCATTGAAGATGAGTCGGCTCGTTGTGGGAGGGGGCAACAACCCCAGAAGTGGAGTGGGAAGGGAGGGTCACGTAAAGATATTTAATGGAAAAAGACGTGTTTCGGGGTCTTTCAGGTAAACAGTGACATAATGCCATGTAAGTTGAGCACATAGGTGATAAATACGCCTTACTCTCCCAAGGGGAATGTGGTATTCCAGGATAATTGATTGGCGGTTCATTTGATTTGTTCCTCTCATGGGCAACCTTACGTTGCTCGCTCAAGAGTGGTTTAATCCAAGGATTTATTTATTCTTGCTGCTGGAGGTGAAAGTCAAAATGATGCATACAATCATGTTTTGTATTAAATTTGTATTATTATGAATTTATTAAATTCGGATGCTGTACATTTGTTTCTAAAAACCAGTAAGTAAAAGTATTTTGATCTTACAATATAATTTATTTCATGAGGAAATATGATCGGTGTAAGAAAAATCTCGGACAACGCCTAGTAATCAGCTAGCATTAAGTAAAATCATATAACTCCTAAGCAATTTTTATTTTATGTACTAATTTCTCGTCCTTTATCTGCCAGTCTTTGAGGAAATCAAATGCTTTTAGCCTATTGTAGCGCATCTTAGTGGAGAAACAAATTTCTTTCCCTTTGGATGTACATAACTACTTTATGAAAAATAGCATATCTAAAATTGTTTTCAAAAGCAATTTAACTCTTAGAACAAGGTCTTGAAGTATTTAGATTTTTAAAATGTTAAACTCTTCCTTAGTTTTCCAAGTCGTCAAAGAATATTCACTCAATATCTTCATTTCTCCTGTTTTGTGGATGATTCAATGTTTTTGAGAAATGTATTCCTCCATACGTAAAAGAGACACGATGTTGAAACGAATTTACTTCAATTAGAGGTCTATGTGACCCTGGGGAGGGGGGTCAATTTTCGCGAAAGGGTTGCCTTTGATGGCAAATCAAATAAACAGTGTTTCGTTCAAATGTATGCAAAGGCACTTCGTACATCTTATCCTGTTAGACCCTGTGATATAAACCGGGAATGAATGAAAATCTTTTATTTAGCGATCGTCCAAATATAACTATTTTGAATACCCTTTCTCCCTTCCATAACGGTTCCTTAACAATACCTGTTTGCTCCCTCCCCAAATAATTACCCTTGCCCTTCCCCCCTCATGTTAAGATATTTTTTTCATTTCGCAAAATGTGAGGACTTAAATACCGAAGCTAACACCCTCCTTCCCCTCCGTAACGCAGTTTAACGATATCAATACCACCTAGGGTTCGTTGTGTAATTTTGAACCTCTCCTCACTTCACACTTTAAAGCCGAGTGGGGTGTGACTCGCATGTGGAATTAGCTCGACTAGCAGAGGATGAACAAGTCTAATACTTTCGTAAAGTCAGAAAGTTGTCGACAACATAATTACTTACTAATTGTGTACATGGGTTCCGATATCTTTGAATAGATAAGCAATTTTTCGCATCCTCGCATACGAATTTTGTTGCAGTATTGCAGAAGAAGTGCAACTTTACGTCCGTGCAATAAGGGATCTATCCGGGGCCATAGTAGTGCAATATTCAAGCTTGTGAAATTTAAATATGGCGTGTGTTTGACGAAGCTATATGACGTAACTTCAAATAGTTGTATTGAGGTAATGAGTAGTGCCGTACCCATATAATTTGTTAGCTAAGTTGCTTTATATGTGCCAGAGATGTTTACTCGAAAGTTCATTTATTGTTATATATGTATTATCATATATGTATTATAACATTACATATGAATTATAACTCGCAGCTAACTTTTTATCTTATCTAGGAACTTATGCAAAAACTTTTTGAATCCGCATCTGCCTTAGGGCCCTTGATCGGAATTGATGGGATGGTCCCTTGCTTGCTTCCGGAGAGTAAATTAGTTTATTGTCCTCCACGTGGTCATACGCAGTTTGTACTGTTTTTTGACAATAAATTTATTATTGTTCCGCAGTTAATAGTAGAAAGTTGAGTGTGTTTACAATAAGGAACGATATGTACAAGTATTCGCACGCGCTGTAATGGATCTAACGAAGCTGGCACCCATACAAGATATGCATATCTGGAGACCGCTTTCAAAAAAATTTAAATTAGTTTTATTGTTAATGAAAGAAGTGCAGTAAACAAAATATGTACAAATAAATATTCATTATAGTGTCTTCAAATTTAATTTCGGATATCTGTTGACAAATAGGCAAGTAGACATTTGAATATATTTGTTATCATATAATTTCTATACATCGTAGTCAAACGTATACATGATTATTATATACATTTATAAATAACTGTTTACAAATCATTATATTGTTAAATATTCTAATTGCCAATTCAATTTTTAATATCGGCCTACAGAGGTCCAGCTGAAATTTATAAATACATAACTGTAACATCGTGGCCAGTATAGATTTTGAAATAACATTTTCAAGCACTGTGCTCGCCGGAAATTCCAAAGGCGATTAAGAGCCATGCCCGTCGCCGCCCAAACAAGGAAAGTGCACGTTTAAGACTTCTCGTATTGTGAAGAGGCAGAACTCCCTTCTACTTCTGAAAACTGAGATGAACGCCCCGGAGAAGGAAAATGAGTGTGTATGGATTATTTCAGCAGTTGACAGAAATAGTGTTCATCCGAAAAGGCAGTTTTCTCGGAAGCTGAGGAGTGACCAAGCCGAGGTGGGGTGTTTGGAACGGTGGCGAAGAGGTAGTCACGTTACATCCGCCTCAATATATATTGGAGGGATTTCAGCTCCTAAGTGACTTTTATACTGGAGGCTTTCAGACTTTGAGACAAGTGCGAAAGCGTATAGAAGTACGCAAGTTATTTAATATGTAACTTGGTTAGTTTGGTCGTCAGACCACTGAGAAT